>CAJVPJ010001190.1:0-11541 GCA_910592205.1 Paraglomus occultum | reverse complement strand
CATACCAATTATAATGTGTATAGAGTGATCATAGTGCAACATTTATTTCGAATTAGATAACTGAGTCGCGGGGGCAAATATCGATACCAACTATGTCTGATTCAAATGGAATCTTATCATTATCAGATAGAAGGAAGTATTATTGGTGCAAAAACAACATGCATGTTGTGTGTAAGATATTGACCAGAAGAACATTTTCCTATGAATCTTTGAACAATCTCCAAAACTTTTTTCGTTTTCGTTTTGCCGACGTGGTCGCATTACTGTTGGTTTCATTGTTAATCTGATCTAATAATTATCGTAAGCAGTGTTAGCGGCTATTTCTGCTCACCCGCGATATATTCTTTTAAATTAGTTTTCCCGGTTGTTCGTTTCATTAGATTCGTTGTTAATTGCGTATTTATATTGAAAATATACTAATTACAATAATTTTAGAGTAGTTTCCCGCCATTTTCTTTAAATGGTAAATTATGATTATGTGTGCAACATTAATTTCGAATTAGCTAACTGAGTCGCGGGGGCAAATATCGATACCAACTATGTCTGATTCAAATGGAATCTTATTATTATCAGATAGAAAAAAGTATTATTAGTGCAAAACAACATGCATGGTTGTGTGTAAGATATTGACCAGAAGAACATTTCCCTATGAATCTTTGAACAATCTCCATAACTTTTTTCTTTTTCGTTTTTGCAGGTTTCATTATTAATCTGATCAATAATTATCGTAAGCAGTGTTAGCGGCTATTTCTGCTCACCCTCGATATATTTTTTTTAAATTAGTTTTCCCGGTTGTTCGTTTCATTATATTCGTTGTCAATTGCGTATTTATATTGAAAATATACTAATTACAATAATTTTAGAGTAGTTTCCCGATATGTGCAACATGCACGAGTTACACATAACCTGCAGCAATGTACTGTGTAGGTAATTAATAATAGTTCTAGCTATTGTTATATTTACAAATACTCCCATCTTGAGTGCAAATTCATCACTAAAATCACTTCCTTTCACCCGTATGACCAACCTTGCAAAAAAGGAGGCGCTTTTTTCTTTACGTTACGCAACTAACTCACTTCTCAATGCCCCTCTCTCCCTATCGTTTCCCGTTCTAACGCTATGATAAAGAATGGTTTTCAAATATTAAATACTCGTCTCTCGATCCATCATATAATATCTTCTTCTTTTAACACTTTCTCCTGCTCTTCGGGTCATTTCATCGTGGCTTCACCGTCATTCAAAAGCTCGGCAAAACGCTGAATCTTTAATGTTCCTTCTTGAGAAAAACCGGGTTGTAATAACAGCTAAAAATCATGGTTCAGGGCATCTTACACATAATGCAGCCACAAAACCCGAAAAGTTGAAGAGCTTATCGATTGAAAGTCAAGAATACATTGCTATTGTCAATGTGTGTACAACTCTAATACTAAATGGCGGGTATTTGCGGGCATATAGAAATCAAAACATCTTGCCAATAGTCATGTGGTTAATAGTACGTTACACATATTTACAGGTTCGTTACAGCACATACACTAACGCTAATAACGCAAAAACTCCGTTTTAATAGGTCGACAAATTAATTTACCTCATACTCAAAGCTTCTTACGTTCTTCCTCTATGAATACTATGGATTATGAAAGTACTGGATATCAAAATAATTCCTCGGTTTCATATACCCACCCGGGTAACCTTAGCCCACCACCGTATTGCAATCAAGCCGAGACCCACACAAACAATTTTTATTCACTTCCAATACCTTTCTGTGGCTCCTCCACCCAACCAACGGATAATCGACATTTCAACAATCGATCTATTTCATACACTATTACGCCAATATCCATGCAAACGTCACTGTCATTTAACAGCTCTAACGCAATGAACGAGCCAAGATAGCTTGTTACGAAAGTAGAGAAAACTCAATCGGTGGTATCAGCAGCTGACATTGGCGAAATGCTAGCTAACCAAACTCGAACGAGATAATTTATTTATGTTTGTCCTTGTAGACGTCTTTTCCACCTTGTAGGGAAAGTTTTGTATTAATATAGATTATTATAGGAAATTGTTCAATATTTATTTAACTAACTTTTTAACAGTGTAAAGTCGGTTACTGGTTTCCATTTTGTTGCCCTTGGTTTTTTTTGTGGTGGGGAAACATCATAATATTATATCAAGGTTTATTAAATTAACTTTTGAACATTATTGTTTCTGGGCCGTATCCTTTTAACGCTTGTTGTTACGCTGGCGAGTGATATCTGTGGCAACAAAAGAAAAGGAAATTGTGAACCAAAAATTCGTTACTTTTTAACTCTAAAAAGCGTAAGTGTCAAGAAATTGGTTATGGCTCGAGAACAATAACGTCTTACATTGATGAAAATTAATGTTATTTCCACGTCATCATAATTCGGAGAACGCCAATTACGTTATGTGTGTTTGTTAATAAACTTTTAATTTAAAAATTAATGTCTGTCTTTCTTAATGACATAGCGCGCAATGCAAAAAATACAAGTTATGGAGAATGGTCGGGAATTGCCGGTCGAATTTGAACAAACCAAGTCATGCGCTAATGTTGATTGTAAACTAGACGGTGTGGTTCATTAAACTATTTCCATGAATTGCCACATGATAATACATTTGAGAAAATTAGGTACTGAACACTTATACGGATTTAGAAATTTACATTCATGGAAGTTGCATTTAGAGAGAGTTCAACGTACAACGATCACACGGGTTGTGCAAAACATTAACATATACTAAATATTTCAGTCAACCGTCGTCGATAGCTTAAATAAAATACGCATTAACTATTTCAATAAAGATTTATGGAAAGTTTGCCAGAATGTAATATGAAGCTCCCACAAAAGATATCACTATCGCAAGTGTAGAATAATTATTCTAAATCAATGGCTGCTATACAATGATTGAATTTGCAATATTTGCAATCCTCTCATAACCACATATTTGACTTTGTGAGCGCAAAGGTACGTGAACGTCCGCCATAGGACGGACAAATTTTACGAGTTTTCAAATTGATATACCTAACGCCGGAACCGATTCTTGATGAGTCGGATGGATAGGGCGCTATACAATTTCTAGTATTTTTGTTCATAGATCTCGTATCGACATTATTTCTCGCCTGAATTATAATTGTTGAGAGAGATAACTATGAGTTCAAGTGTGTGGGTTATGGTTGTAATATGAGACGCTTGAACTAGTCGAGGAAAGAAGGGTGACAACTTTAATTAGTGGCCATTTGAGCGGCATTTGTTAACGTCATATCTTGAGTATGAGTACAATGATGTTGGACAGCCATTGAACAGTATCCAAAGATACCACATCATTTACCATCATTTCGAACTGGATTGTTGGATTTGACTTTTTGATCGATAATGTTATTATAAAGATCTCGTTAATGTTGTGTGAAAGGAAAAATGTGAACGCTCATCAGCTACATTATATATAAAAGTCTTATCTATGCTTTTGGAATAACTTGCATATGATCTTAAAAGTTAGAAAAAGTAAATCTTGCTTTCTTAAACCATCATGCAAGTTTTGCATGAGATAAGTGTAAAATTGCTAATTGTGCTCTCGACAAATAAGTATATCTGCTATTTAACTTATCATGTTTTTCAAAAGCTCACAATTAATAACTTCACACTTGTGCAAAACTTGCATAACGGTTTATGAACGAGAAGAGATTTATTCTGTAGTATATGGCCTTTTGTTTCCTCTTAAAGTCTGTTTAATAAAAGTCTGATTAATAAAATTCTTTGTTACTCACTTTTGAGAGATACCGTGAGTTTTTATTTACGCGGTCATTAAAACATTTGGTACATACTATAATAAGTTGTTTACAATGACATATAACTTATTAGCAAAAGTTTATTATACTGCCTATATTATTATTTATAAAAGTTCTCACGACTCGTTAACATAGGTTAATTAAATATTGTATGGTGGGGGACACATATACGCATCAAACAAAAATTGATGCATTTCCAACAGTAATACAAGCATTACTGTATTAATAATTCAAAATTTAAGAACGCCATTTTGTTCTTCTTGATAAACGTTAACAAACTGCGTTTAGAAAATTGACAAATGTTACATGTGGTTTGACATATAACTGTTCAAAGTTTGGTTAATTTATATAGTGAGCGGAAATTTGAAACAGCCTTTTCTGGTAAAATTTATCTTAAATTTGGTACATTTCTTAAGGCCTTAACAAAAAAGGAGATCTTGTGTTACATTACCATTGGATAAAGATACTCTTAGAACGAAAAATTTTCGTCTTTAACGATTTTTGAATAAAAATTAATAAAATTACTATTGTTGATCATTGACATTTTCAGTAATAATTTCCCCTTAAAAATTGAAACAATTTGATGCGTATATGTGTCCCCCGCCATACCAGCCATTCGTCTATCAGCTGATTTTAATTTCTATATTTTATTGCTCACTTTCTCAAAAGACAAATTTCGACTATGGTAATAGACGGTATAAATTAGTTAACATATGCAGCGAATACGCGTTTAATTTTTACTTCAACGTTTGATTCAATATTCAACTTAACTTCAATATTCAATTTTAATTTTAATTTTAATTGAAGTTAAAAGACAAAGGTCGTTTATATGTGCTTCGTAATGTAAAAAAAATTGGGTTGGCCAAAGCAGTTATAAATTGGATATTGATTTTTGGCTTAGCATTAAACAAAGCAATTAGCTGTGTTTGTGAATCAAAAAAAGAAACGTCTCCTCAACGTATGCGCGAACCGTTCGGAAAAATATCACCCCATTTCAACCAATAAATCAATGTGTATGATTCATTATTTTAAAAACTAAAATTTTAGCTTCCGATTATCTCACACACGAAACAATTCTATGACAACCTTTGTGCTATCTTCTAAGTTTTGATCGTTCAAAACCTGGTATCCGTCGCATACAATAATGTACGCAGACGCTTTCAATACAAGTCACCAATAAACAACGGTACACTAAATTTGTTGCTTCATTTTGCCATAGCCCGCGCTATTTTGTAAGCATCGATTGTTCGATATCGGTTTCCATACACATATTGTTCGTGCATGACATACAATTCGACTCAAGTCCACTCTTTACTTCTCAATTAAAAACAGCTTTGTCTAAAAATGACCAACAAATTATCGTGTTAATATTTTACGCTATATTAATTCTGTCAGCTTATCAAGAAAAACACCAATATTATTTCAAAAAGTTATATATAAAAAGACAACCGTGTTTACTTTTACTGATCGTATTCTTATTTCGACACCGGTCGCATATTAATTGGATCTTACCAATATATTGACCCATCTACCTAGTGGACGTTGAAAGAACGGTATAATCAAATCAAAAATAATTTCGTTGATTTATGTAACTGGAATTTATTTTTCTTAGGCAAGCAATTATATTGCAAGTTTTTGGAATTTTAACTTATGTCGACTAAAGTCGTCACTATCAAAAAACAACAACACTCTAATTAACCAAAATGGAAAGTCAGATATAAAACAAAGAATTGCACAAATTCGCCAAGAATGATCTCTACAAGCGTCATCTCTTGCATCATTTTTATCAATGCGTCTAAACAAAAGAGCACAAAAATTAGCGACATTGCAAAAAATTTCTCGCTGATTCATCTACAGAAAATGAAAGTATTCCTGAAGCAGACACCCGCATCGACACCAATAATAAAGAAGTTGTTGTCAGCGACAATGATAATGATAAACAATCGAGTAAAGCAAGAAAAAGACGTGCAATTAGAACTATTACAAATAAGAAACAGAAAACTGATTAAGTTTATTATCAATTTTTCTTTATAAGTCTACTACATTATTACGCACGTTTTTATATACTTTTTTTTTCTTCTTCTTCTTTACTTAATCAATAAAATATTACTAAACACCAAATATCGATTTTGTTTCTGGTACGCAAATTATCAATAAATTTTCTCGTGGTACATTAAGCCCAATCTCTCAATAGTTGATTTGATTTCTGTAACATAAAAGTAACCTTTGTTTCTTAATCTTCTCCGCGAATAGCATAACGACATTTCATAGTACTAATTTTGGCTGACTCGCCACAAGTAATTTCTTAACCCCACCGAAAATTTTGAACGAAGCAAAATTGAAAACCAATAATATGTTGATATTATCGCCGAGTATTCTCGCGTTACCTTGCATCTTTATTATCAGCAGGACAAGCTTGTGTTCCCTTATGTAGATGTACTAAATTCAAATTATTAGCTTACACAAGAATGCTTTTAAGACTGATCCTGAAGTAACTAAAGAAGACCAGCAATTACAACAAATAGCTTACAGATTTATCAATTTTCCGTTCACTTACATTAATAAGATACATTATAAATCTGGACACAAATATTAATCAATAATAAATTTAATAATAAATTTAAATAATCGAGTATTTATCTGTGCTTGAAATAATCTGGCGTAACAAGAGAACGTCGTCACCATATTTATTATTAACTTAAATTGGAAATAATCATAGCACCTATACAATAACCTGAATTATTATGACAAATGACAAACAATGCGACATAATGTGGTAAAACAGTGAATAAATACTCGATTATTAAATTTAAAACTTAAAAAAATAACAAATAGTGTGATACAATAAAATACACGCTGCTGTATTTTAGTAAATTACGTTATCCCAAAAAGTAAATTATTACCATAAAAAAAATAAATATAATGCTGTTGATAATACTAACCTTTACCACAGACAGTGAACATTACTTACTCAGTTAATTCCTTTATTTTTCATTCAATACTCGCTCTCTTTTTACACTTACTAGTTAGTACCTAATTCAAATTCATCGACGGCGCCAAGGTATCGATACTCGTGCGTGAAAACATTGACAAGTATATAAATAAACTTTTATAGTTAGACGTCCGTGTAATGTTTTTCGTCAAGTAATTGTACCCAACGTGAAGAGCTTGGCAATTCACTAGACTCGAATTGTAATCCTTGCGGAAGTGTAAAACCCTCCCTTTGACGAAGAAAATAATAATGCAAAACCCTCGGCATTATTGTAACTTGCTAGAAATTTCTCAAGTAATGCTTTACGTACGGCTGCAAACCAAAGAACTATACCCTATAAATTACTCAAAAATATATATATTCTGTAAATCAATAAAAAATGTTCTGGCCCATTCTGAGAACCGGCCAATTTCGGAATTACTGAATTATCACACAAATGTATTGTGTTGACGTGGTGCGAACGGGCGTAACGACCGGCAGGTAACACAAGACACTTTTACATAAACGTGTAACCCAAAACCATAGAATGTGTCTCCGGAGCGTATCGAAGTTCATTTAACGATGTCGTTGGTTTTAGAGACTTGTACACCAATTGACAGCTTAATTCAATCTTCCTCGGAAAGTGACCTTATATTTTCGAGACTCACATGGATTTCTTGCTCAGGTATTACCGACATAGAGCCAACTCAAATTGACAACGTCTACTGCGCTATTCGCAAAAGATCGTCCAGAACGATGATAACGTTGGTGTTGGTTGGAAGCAATGAAGAATGTATACCATCACTTGTGAATGAGTTTTCCAGAATATATTCACTTCCAACACACGAACACAGCAATAATGTCAGTCACTTTAGGCGATATTCCACCTGGCTTGAGAGTCGCAACGAACTCATAATGGGGTTTACCAAATACAATAACAACTATTACATGGTTGCTGACAGACGCTTTTACCATTGTTATTCTCGATATGGGTTCTGCTCCGCATGTGGATTACTCCGATGTAGTCCAGTGTGGTGCATCTGCGGACATAAACAATTATCCGATGGATGGACTAGCAGCAATAAGCAACTCGATGAGTTTATAAAGAAGACTCAGTCACAAACAAACTCAGCGAATGACGCCTATCTGGAATGGATTCCATACGATTGTATTCGTGTTGAGGAACTTCGTGTTGCGGAATATCGTTTAGCCGTGTATGATAATCTACCTGTTCGTGCATGTGTTAAATTGATTCCACTCGAGATAACAGACGACACACATGATTTATATTATGCCGAGGTAAGTTATTTACTTATTCGTCATATTTTCGAATAGTTTAAATAAGTATTGATTTATTATTTCCACTAGTTACGTGATAAGCATCCAGATATTCTTACCACGAATGTTTGGATTACCATCGGATTTACGTACAATAAGAGAGAACATCAGTATTGTCTAATAAAGATTGAGAGTGAGACGGAATCATGTCTGGCGTGTACAGGGTGGTACTATCAACCTAAGATGAAGGCATTCTGTTATGAATGTAAAGCACCACGACCTCTTGACTGGACTACGGGTAACAAGGAGTTGGACTCATTCATTATGGAATCGTGGAGTAATACAAAGAACGAAAGGGATGCGTATATACAATGGATCGAGTATTCCACATTGATGAATGTACGAGAAATGACCTCATTACGCCATGGATGCACACGCATAACGGATTGGTTAGATCCAGTGATAAATAAATTGCTAAAAGTGACGCTCAAACAGATCAGTGATGCCCAGTCGCATGATTTTCATCAGGTGAATTATTTCACGTATAAAAATAATGCAATTGGTATTAAGCCTTGATTGTTTATTAATTGTGTTGTTTTATTCAAATAGCTAACTCTGAAATACCCAAAGATATTAAATCCTGATAATGTTTGGATAGTTGGAATTACTCAAGAACCGTCCACTCGGAGATATTATTTAGTTTTCTACTATGACACTCATACTATATTGGACAAGATTATAGAACTTTACGATTGGCGTAGTAAGTACATGCAGTACAGCGACTTTGACGAAATCAAAGAGATCGGATCTGGCGGCTACAGAACAGTTTATGTTGCCAAATATAAAAAGTATTCAGAAGTAGGGGGGCGTATGCGAGAAACTGTCGTACTCAAGCGGTATAAGAATTTTGATGAAATGTCAGAATTATTTATTTCTGAGGTAAGCAATAACTGATAGGATTGATTAAAGTGATATTTAATTCGATTGCTGTACTTATTATTATCATTATTAATAGTTCAGAAATCATGCCAAGCTCTCAAGTAATTATTCATTCCTTGATATTTATGGAGTCACACAAAACCCAGAGACAAAAGAATACATGATTGTTATGCAATATGCTAACAATGGTAGTCTTTTGTCTTATTTGGATCAAAATATTAAGAACTTGACGTGGTTGGAGAAATTAAAGCAGTTGGCGTCGATTGCAGAATATCTGTGTCATATTCATGATGCGGGATTAGTGCATTGTGATCTTCATGGCGGAAACATTGTTATCCACCATTGGACTATTACTATTATATACCCATACGTATGCGATCTTGGTCTTTCACGATCAGTGAATTTACGCGAGCCAGTTTCAACCATTCGAGGCGTCTTGCCTTTTATTGCACCGGAAGTCTTCCGTACCCGCAAATTTACTCCGAAATCGGATGTATATTCATTTGGTATCATTATGTACCTGATTGCTACTGGTGAACCACCATTTAGAGATTGGTCATTTGACGAATGTTTTGCGAAGCGTGTTTGTGAGGGACTGCGACCGTCAATGCCTGATTCTGCGCCAGAGGAATACAAGAAACTTGCCGAGCGGTGTTGTGATGCTGATCCTGATAAGCGTCCAAAGAATGCAAGTGCACTTTGCAGGGATATTAGCTGTCTTAGAACAGAAATTGACGAAGATACGTCTAATAACAAGGCATGGGATACCGTTTATCATAATGATATAAAACCCTTATCACGTTTCGAAAAGGAGAGTAAATACTCTAGTAAAGTCTTACCTACTGGAGATTTGCCTAAACCAAGAAATAGTTAATTGTGTTTCAGGTATAAAGAACAAATGTGCAATACGTTGCGCAGAGTAAGTAATTTATAAATATCTAGTGTTATTAACTTTTCTGTTGATCGATATAATTATTCGACAAGTTTAATTAAATTTGGAAATCTATTTCATATAAGTCGAAACCAATAAATATTACGCAAAGTAAAATAAGCTTGCCAAAAACGTTTATCTTTGTGATAGTCGCAAACGCTATAATACTGTAAACATTTCTGCTACAATAACAAATGAGCTATAATAATAATGCTCGTGTTTATCAACATATTTAGAACGCAAAGTTTGTGATAAATTTTCATAATCTTTCGCAGAACATTAATAACAAATTTCTTCAGTTAAACATCGACAGTACTCTAAATTATACCATTGATATCGTACAATAAGCTTAGTGTTTAAAAATACATCGATATGATAATGGTTGTGAAATTAATATTTTTTGCGCAAAAAAAATAAGCAAAGATATACAGTACATTGTCATATTTGAGATATGTGCAAATACGACTAAAATATTTATAATTATATCATGTATTGTATTGCATAAACATTAGATAGAGAATAGAATTAACGAGAAATAATTTTACGGAGAAAGCAAGGCCATTGTTCAGCTAACGAGGGCAAAAATTATCAACCAATTTTACACTTGCCAAAGGTTTCGGAAAGCACTATCAAACTGAGCTTTTGAATGTTTGTTTCAATTTGTTCGAATAAAATTTTCTACTACACAATCTTTCTAAAGCCACTGGTGGTTAAAGCTATTATGGGAATTAACCCGACACGTCGTACAGTCCATAATATTTCTCATTTATTATTACTGTATTATGGACAAGTTATTAAAAAGTTTATAATGAGTGTGACAGTTTTAATTGCGATAAAACGGCTCTGTTTTTGAAAATGGAACCTCGAACAACACTTGCTCGTACGTCATTTCGGGAAAAAAAATTGTTGAAGAATTGTGTATCTATACTCGCAACTTGGGAAGAAAAGTTACCTTTACTGTTCATAATAATTCAAATAATCCTCGATTACTACGCGGAATAGATAAACTACGCTTGGTATATGGTATTATTATAATAAATCCGCCTGGATGCAACGCTCTATAGTTGAAAGTTACCTTAACAACATATTCGCTTAAAAAACCGCAAAATTATTTTGCTATCCGATAACGTCTCTAGTCACAAAGTCAATGATCTTGAACTATCCAATGTCAAACTTCGCTTTTTACCCCCAAATACGTCGACCCAACCTCAACCAGAATTATTCAAGCGTTATTTTTAATGACATAGATAAATACAAGTTTAATTTTCTTACTTAATTTTCTTAGGCACATTATCACGATTAACTTCGCGGTTAACGAACGGGATTGCGTAAAAATGCAAATGGTTATATATCATCCTGGATTCGCGCGGATATTTTATCCCTGTGACGTACGCTGCAAAAGGAATTGAAGCGGTTAAAAGAGGAATAGCAGATCTCGTTCAGCGTTTGCCAATGGAGGAACCAATCGACATAAAAGAGTACTAGATATCGACAGGAACAAAGGAATTTTATTCCTCTACTGACGAAAACGTTTTATTCCAAGAGATTGTAGATACGGTTAATCATATTGATACGTTAGAAGAGGAAGAACCTTCTGAAGAACGAATTGTAACAAACCCTGAA
>CAJVPJ010001189.1:0-11546 GCA_910592205.1 Paraglomus occultum | reverse complement strand
GTAGATAGATAAAAACAGCCTAAACTGGCACTTTAGCGAGCGCCTTGTTGTGAATAAAAGTTCCTCGCGATAGTTATTATCTAGAGACAAAACCTGCTAAGAACAAACGCCATGCACCTCGCGGCATTGAAAAAAAAATCTGTCAAATAAAAAAAGACAAACCACTCTCGAAGAATATTTGACATTTGATGCGTAGCTGGTAGTTTCTTTTATATTGCATACTAATATGGTAATTTTCTGTCTGATCAATAAAATAATTTACTATATCGTAACACAAAATGACCTGCTTTAACAAAACTTTAATGGAATTGAGTAGGACTTCCTTATAAAGAGGAAACCTGGATATTAATATAACAAAAACCTGCAAAAAAAAAAGGTCAGAACGGACCATTTCATTATATCCAGGTTCACTGTGTATGATTATTTTATAATAATAATGTAAACTTTGAACGCTAACAACGTTTTCGAAAATTAAACTTATTAGACTTAATGTTATTGGCTGTAGAAAATAAAATAATGTGAACAAGATAGTAATAATAGATTTCAAAGATTAAAAGCAAGAGTGAACACGTGGGATAAGATATTTGGAATGTCAGGCAAAAGCTGGAATAAATGAAAATGCATGCAATTTTGATACCTATAGTAATAGTAATAGTGTAATAGAGGGTGTATGATGAGAGGTCATGAATTTTACAAGAGGATAATGAATGAATTTCATTCCATGTAACAGTAAGTGCTCTAATATGAGAAGAAAGAGAATAGGGTAGAATTAGTGAAGAAGGGGGGTATAGTAATAGGATAAGAAGAACGGAGAAAAGTTGAGAGAGAGATTTAATTACTTAATATTAAGGAAAGAATATATTAGAGATAAGTTCCATGATGATTAATATTAAAGGTGCAGGATGGAAGGGATTGTGAGAATCTAGTGAATGTGAGCGGATTAAGATATTTGGTCCATTTCCTTTCCCTTAATATTAAGTGTTTTAATGTAATAGTAATATGTGACAGTCTGGAGTGGAATGTTTGTGTTTTATGAATCTCTTTGAGAGATTATACTAATCTAAATAAAAATGGTGAATGAATAAAGTTAAAAAGCTTATCCTGAATTGGCAAGAAAGAAGCCCGAGGAACGCCTTGTTCCAGAATGTAGAATGACTTCATAATGAGGTTTTTATTTTGTAATTTGTAAAGGCATTTTAATGATAATTTATGAAGTATTTTAATAACAGGCGAAATATGCTAAACAGCATTAAGCATGCTAAGAGATCATGTATTTACAATCGATTTTTTTGTTTATGTGGTATCTGTTACTACATGACATTTTATTACGAATATATAGGGGCGTTTTCTCTTCCCATATTGTATAAATTTAAGAATGCCGTGGATTTGGCATGAGCCACAGCCATGCCACTCTCAAGTCAAAAAGTCATTAACACTTTTACTATCTTCAGCCACACCAGCCCTTTGAGCGGCGAAATGTCTCCCGAGACACCACCCGCGCAGCCACGCCACAAGGAGAAACAAAAAAACGAATGCAAAAACTGCTCGCTAGCATTTGGTCTTGGAATGGCCCGCGAGTCATTATTCTTTCGCTTTGGAGTTTTTTTTATAATAAGCAAGAGGGTACGATGATCCCGCTTCAGGTGATCAGATGTTCACTTTATCTGGTTTTGTTGCACCATGCGAGATCCCATATCCATATGCAACATGCAAACGCTGCACGCCGCATTCCTAAATCGTTTTATTCTGGCTGATAAGTCTGTTTATTATTATATCCAATGATATTAATATATCAACAGAGATTATGCATTGCGCATGCATAATACTTGTCACGGCTGATACTTAAATAGTATTGCCTAGTACATTAAACGGTAATCAACAAAGAACGCAAAACTCCAAGTACATTAAACGAACCGATTACTGTAAAATAAAAAGAGTTTATTTATACATGCTAGCATCGCCAATGATCAAAGTGGGAACTCTGAGGACAACAATCTCCACCAGTTGTCTACGATTAACATAATTGCAGCATTTTGCTTCCTACACAATAGTGCGCAGTAAAGTTGTTTATCAATACTACTTTAGCCTATCGCTTTGTTAAATCAGGGTCTTGATGACTGGCTTTTAACTCGTCCTCTTTTTGTTTTCATCGATAACCGCTGCTGTAAAGCAACTAATCGTAGTCAAAAAATAAAAAATCAACTGCTCTTTTCAATATTTTTTAGTAATCGTAAATCAGTTTAATTTGATTATTTTCTTTGTTTTTCTATTATTCTTTCTTTCCATATCCCAGTATAAGTCAAGAAATTGTTTATCGCAGACCGCCGACGTACGGCAATCTAATACAATGGAAATGCAGTCGTTGTCTTGGCTCTCACTGTTAGATTGGAATGTAACATCAAAATTGCAAGCCGGGATTTTTGCGATAACGTCAACCAAAATAATACTAACTATATGTATGAAAAGAAAAACAATTAACTCGTTCATGACAGTCATTGTGGATAAGACAACGATTTGATTCCAACGACGACTTGCTGAAATTTGCTCGAGGCGCTGCGTTTGATTATTTCGATGACATGCTTTATGGTGACTACTTTATCGGTATGATGAAGCAAATTTGAAGAAGCGAATAAGTAATTGTGTAAAGCTATAAAGAATATATAAAATTATAACCTGCATCTAATTTTAGACTATTGTTGACATGTATGCATCGTTCGACATAAACTGCACTATCAGCTATTTAATAGAGATCATTTTTGTTCAACATTATTCTCTCATTTTAACCAGAGGTCATCTCCGTATTTGCACAAACGAAGTCTTACAATGCAACCGGCTAAAGAAATGATGTCGGTTTCGTTTTGAAAAACAAATTTGTTTTATCTTTTTAGAATTAAGAAGTTTGTAGAAGTTTGTTGTTTTTTTTTATTTTAAAAAGGCGATATTTACTGTTTGATCTTTTTTTTTTTTTGCATTATCTTTATCACATTTTTATAAAGAGAATTTAGAGAACTCGTTAACTTTGGCCAAATTTAATCTTCCTGACGGTTAATTCTAAACAAATTTATTGCAAGTGAAATACGTTGATATGATGTTTATGTTACAAAATTCCCGTAAACAAGCTTGCTGAAGAAGTTCGACTTATCCAAAGATAGCAATATAATGATGTTTGAGCAAAAGACACGTTTTGCTCTTTTGCGTTTGAATGATAGTCAACCCACGTTTACGAGTGTAGATGGCATTAATATGAAGAAATTTCACGGAAAGCCTTATTATTATAATATCGGTCAATTTTATTACGAGTATAACCAAAAAAATAGGAGACTTGAATGATTTTCCAAGACATGTATTTTGTCCGAGCGTAGAGACTTCATATGGGAACCAACCAAAAAGGCAGCTTGCCGCTGGTTTGCTCTAATAATAAAGCAATAAAACGCTGATAAGCACCAATCGGCGAATGGTGAATAATAGCGGGGGTTTGTAATTTTTGCTCATTTTGTATTGTTGTTGTTGTTGTTGTTGTTGTTGTTGTTGTTGTTGTTGTTGTTGAGTTAATTAATTAGAGACAGATACAATTTGATGGTAACATACAACTTTGGGCTGCATTGGTTGATATACGACATACTCGAAGACTGAAAGTCAATGGATTATTCTGAACCATATTTTCATGAAATCCTCTACTAATATTATTTCTTTCTATTATACAAATTTCTTTCAGAACCGAATTCAGGTAACCTCTTACTAATGAGCAAATCTATCATATTATCATACAACCAGCGGTATAATATGTATAAAAGATTGCTTAGGTAAACACTTACTAACACCTATTACAGAATCATCTGTTTACTGATAACGATAATCAATTTTTAATCTATCAGTACAGTATGCCGTATCAACAAACCTGTGTACAACTAAATATTCGAGGCGTTAAGGATTTACGAATGCATTTCCTATGTACTGGTTTATCTCTCCATTGTTACAATCCTGATAGATCATATTAATATCGTTAGCCCGTGTGAATGATCAACTACGCGTTATCCAAATGTGGGAGACAAATTCGGGTTTTTGATCATCCAAATGAAGAAGACATCTCTACTCGAAAGTCTCCGTAGCCATTATATATAACAGTGCACCATTGAATTGCGCGAATCATTCAGCTTGCAATAGGATGTCGGTGACTGATATGGTGAAGCTTTACGAGCGATTGCTCGAGGACATTGGCAGTCTATTCCGGGATAGACTGTTCACAGATGTTGACATCATCCTTCCCGATGAGGAACACATTCGAGCACACAAGTAAAAAAAAAATAATGTATTCTGTACATAATCAATGCCCTATGTACTAACGAATAACTTTGATGTACCACAATAATCGATCAGATGTATCCTTGCCGCTCGCTCACCACTGTTTAGAGAATATTTTGAACCAAAAAGTCCTGGTAAAACTACGGATGATGTAACGGATGCATCAAATGATGAAGTTACGAATGAGGCTACGAACGAAGTTCCGAATAGCAATACTGCCGTAGACAGTCCATCCGTAATTTCCGTCGATTCAATATCACTAGACTCAATTGAGGATGTTGTCGATATGGAGAATATTTCAACAGGTGCGAATATTGGTAATAATTTTTTCTGTAGAACAAAGACTGGTGAAGTCTAAATAAATCTAACAATTTTCTCTATTAGATACTGAACAATGTAACGTCCAAATTGTTCGCCTCACAACCCTCATCAACTTCACCTCTGACTATGCCTATGTAACTCCTCAGGCTCTCTCAAAGGCCTTCAAACCGATCATTTATTATTTCTACAAAGGCACTCTTACATGGAATGCTATTATTGCGTCACCGTCTAATTTTTGTGCGTTTGTCTACCTTGCGTACTTCTTGAAGCTCACCGCCCTCACGGATTTAGCAACAAACAAGATAAAATCAATCCTTTCGCCAAGTAATATAGTACCTTTTCTCAACCATTTTTGCTCATTTCGCAAGACATCGAAATGGCCATGGTATGATAATCTAGCTCAAACGTGCTTCGAGTACTTACATTCGCAAGATGGACTAAGTGAGAAGAATTTTCATGTATTCAAAATGGAAACGATGTCATTGGAGACAGTGGAATATTGCCTAAGATCAGAAGTAGGAATAAATGGTAATCTACCGGTGAAAAGACATCGAATTGCGGGTCAGACTACTGCTGAAGCAAAAGTGGTGAAATTCTTAGGAAAGTGGATTTCTACCCAAAGAGATAATATTGAGTTCGGAAATATGTTCGACTGGATTGATTTGTCTTACTGTGGACCAAGGGCTTTAATCGAGGAGGTACATGCACGTCAAGAAGAATTACATTGAAAGCTCTTGCAATGTATTTTAGATCTTATGTTAACTCATTCAATATATAGGTCAAGCCAATGGGTTTATTCTCGCCACAGAAGATATACGACGCAATGGAAGCAATACTTACAGATCAAATCAGTGAAGATGAACAGGTTAGCGTTAGAGGTATTCGAAATGAAAATAGAAGGCTTTCATCGAGTCTCGAATTCTTTGGAGTGTATTCTAAGCGTCATACCTGAGGCGTTCTTACTTTTATAATGAATAAGAGTTGTGATTTGCAGCATGTTCCAAGAATACACATACGAATAAACCATTAGCATGAATAGTGAAGAAATAATCCCAAACTTTCATTAAGCTAATGTTATATCCGAACTTTCTATTCCAATATCTTATAGTAGCAATATCAGGCGCTAGTTAGAATGTTTACGAGCGTCCTACTGCCATAATGTAATGCTAATGTTACACCATGTAATTTTTCATGAGAGGTATAAATGAAGGAAGAAACAAGTTGGTTTTAAAATTATTGTAATTTTCGAAATAAAGTCAGGCGGCAAGAACTTTCTGAATTACCACGTACGATGATTAAATAGCATATTATACTAATACGAGCTTTTAACCGAAATGATGATGTGATTTTAATGGACTTCTACGGGCGAAACGTTCAATGGGCGTGTACAACTTGGTAACGTTTTTTTAATTTCTTCGCTGTTTCATTTCCCAAACGGGGAAGAAGCTATTCGGTGCGATAAGTGTTAAACCAGGGCCGTTAATACGATGAATGATAATCTTGACTACCGGAAGTGGTCAATATTTCTTGAGAACTCATCCTTGCAACTTAAGCGGCTGAGAATTTAAATCTATACTGAGAGACAAATTAGCCCAAAGTATATCTGAAAACGTTGTACGTTCACATGTCGACGGAGACAATTTCACAAACCGGTCCGGTTGTCATCGAGAAAAAAATTCTAGAAACAATCAATTGTTTGCGTCGTTGTCGACACGTCGATACTGGGATGTCTATTAACTGATTAAGTACGCTGACTGTCTCGAACTTTTTTGGCGGTATTAATTACAATGATCTTTAGGTCATGATACTGCTCATGCGTAAGAACAGGTTTCGCAATATTTGATGCTCGATCCATGTTAACTTGGAGCTTGGCGTTTTTATTAGTCAGACCTGTGACTTGACATTCTTTTCAAGATTTAAGATTTGAAAGTTAATAAAGTCCTCCGAACGTGCCTCTTTCTTGCGTAATTCTTTGATCTGGAAAAAAATGCTTGTCCATAATTCGGGGACATTTTTTCTATCTTTATTATGAATTTAGTGTGTTGTCCAAATCTCTATATAGTCATACACAACATTTGAAAAAGTTGTTTCCTTACCCGCATGACAAGTTCTCTTTAAGGAACCTTACGCTCTTTCGAATTTTTAGTTTGGCGTTAAGTTTAGGTCATTACAATCCAACGTAACATTACAACCCCTTCTTCAATGATGGAATCTAGCTAGCATTTATTTAGGAGATAAAGCACGATTTTGAACCCTGTCAACCTTGCGTAATTATGTCGAGGGACGCGGGCTTTATGTTACACGGTTGCTAGAGGTTAATATTCTCGCAATTAAACTTTGGATCGATACTGTGGCATGCGGACAACATGATAGATAATAAAATATACATTTTTGCTACTATAAAGAAGAAAACATTCTCTTATCATATGGTGCAAGGACATTACATAGATTTACTGATGTGTAAGCAATAAAACGAAAGAACATCTATTTAACTGGTTATATTTTTAGTCAATGCATACTGATATTCGTTACAATACTCTATATTATCAATCCATGCTATTTACAAAGCTGATTATATGCTCTCCTTGGAAAAGCACGCTGACGTCGGAAGTTTATGGTGATTCCCATTTCATAATAATAATAATAATAATATGTGTTACCTACTATTTATTGTTAGTCGAAATTATTTTGTGCAAAGTTATTTCTTCACCCCTTTAGAGTCTGATTTTCAAATAGTAAACTCAACCAACGCCTACTCAGAAAAAAGACATCATGGTATATGATATATGATAATGATGATTCTTACCATTGCAATTACTTTCCGTACCGCTATCACTTTACATAATATAATGTCTTTTGATAATCAAAATACTATTTATTCGTATTAGTCACAGCAGGGCTCATCAAAACAAACGGATCCTGAGGAATTATACGTAAAGCAGGACATGATAGGTATGTCTTATTGCTTCAACGAACATTGTACTGACAGAATATCGTAGTATCATCTCACTCCAATCAAACCTGATAAAATAAACGAAACACCAGTGCAGTGGGGACATGATATGTGATCTAATATTTGCATTACCGATCTATGTTCTTCATAGGCAAGGGATCTTTTGGTGCAGTGTATAAAGGGTAAGAGGTTGCATATTATTCAAAGGTGATCGAAAAGGTTATCGAAAATATTCAATGTCAAATATTTCGTGTTAGCTTTTTATGTTAGTACTATTATTTGTAACATCTGTTATTATATAATTTTCGCAAACTTGCATTTCAAATGGCGGATCCCATTCACCCAATGAACGAATTTAGTCCTTCATATAGTATTAATCTGTATAAATTTGCATCCTCCCATTTTCTTCTTCCTTTCTTTGGTTTGATCTGATAATATTCTAGGTTCGATAAGAGCTCGAAAATGCCTGTAGCCATTAAGATTATTGATCTTGAAGCGGCAGAAGATGAAATAGAAGATATTCAACAGGAGATTGCTATACTATCCCAATTGGACTCACCATATTTCACAAGGTAATTAATGCTGGTGGGGGAAATATTATAGTTCTCTTCATCTAAGATATCTGATGGCATTATCGTATCTTCGGAAGATACTATGGAGCCTATCTCAAAGATACTCATCTATGGATTGTCATGGAATATTGTTCCGGTGGTTCTTGTTCCGATTTGGTAAGTATTACATTTGTGGCATAGCATTCTATTACACAGCTCTATATCCATCTACGGGGAAGTTAGAAAGAATAAGTAAACATTACTGGTAATTAGATTATTGGCTACTCATGAGTTTTGCGAGACCTTTAATATATATGAGCTGCTTATTTAACAGGTGAAGCCTGGCGCCTTTAAAGAAGAATATATAGCCATCATATTAAGAGAATTGCTCAAAGGACTTGAGCATCTTCATAATGAAAATAAACTACACAGAGGTCGGTTTATTTTGTATATATACATTAACATTCCTGCATTTGATGTTTTACGTTCTAACTGTCAAGTTATTGTTATCATCGTCAATCATAGACATTAAAGGTTGGCAATGATAAATACGCTAATTTGGAAATTTGTAAGATAGCAACCATCCAGTCAAGAACGTTGAGCTGACAAGAATGGATTGTTTACAGCGGCGAATATTCTCCTATGTGCAACAGGCGAAGGTAAACGATTTCTAATATGACTAGGCAACGATAAAGACCCATGTTGACTATTAATTTCTTTCACGTGATCTTAATAACAGTGAAACTGGCCGACTTCGGGGTATCAGGACAAGTGCGTATGACTTTTATAATGTGACACATATATAGTATTTTATAAACAGAAATTAGAATTGTCCTTATCAATGTTTGTCTATACACGCTGTCATCAATTATATAGATCACTGCGACGATGAACAAGAAGAATACGTTCGTTGGCACGCCTGTAAGTCTACTCATCTGTATGCATCCGAATTCACGTGAGACTAACGCTCTTGCTATGCTTACAGTTCTGGATGGCCCCGGAAGTCATCAAGCAATCCGGATATGATTTCAAGGTATCTTGTAATTACGTCATGCATATTTCACATTTCATATCCGAGGTCGTGTTTACTGATTCATGTGATCTTAGGCTGATATCTGGTCACTGGGTATAACTGCCATTGAATTAGCCAAAGGAGAACCGCCACATGCCGATTTGCATCCAATGAAAGTACTCTTCCTAATCCCTAAGAATCCTCCTCCCACTTTGGATGGAAACTTCTCTAAACCATTTCGAGAATTCGTTTCAGCTTGTTTACAAAAAGATCCTAATCTTGTAAAGTATCTAACTAAACGCATATCTGAGGATTTACGCTTATGCAGCTGATTCTAACTATGAAACTGTGAACAGAGACCAACTGCGAAAGATCTGTTGAAATACAAATTCATTAAAGGTGCAAAGAAGACGTCCTATCTCACAGAGCTAATTGAGAGGCACGAAAAATGGGTAGCTGATGGTTATGATAAACAGGATTACGAGGAGGAAAACTCTAATGAAAACGGGTATTTATCATAATCTCAAATATAAAATACTTATTTTCATATTGAATTTTAATCATTGGTTTTCTTTTCTTTTCTTTTCTTTCATAGAAAACCAGAGGAATGTGACTATGGACCTTGGGACTTCCGTACTATGAAAAAACAAGTTTCCTCTCCAACATCTAGTGACGATGAAACTGAGTACTTCGAGGATGGCACTATCGGTCCTGCAGCTGGGAAACAAAGACTTGGAGTTAATTCGACTTCATTGGTGGGTTCCTTCTTTTTCTTCTTCTATTGTTATTTTTGATACATGAACGACTAACCTCATTTAATGTCAGTCATCTAATGCCTATGAACAGTCACCGAGTACAATTGGTGCAAAATGTGGTACAATCAAACAGATGGGCTTTTCCGAAGAAGTTGATGATTATGATTATTACTCTGACGATGCTTCTCGGACTATAACAGGTCCTGAAGTGTTTGAAAAGGTTATGCTGCCATCTATTGAGAAGGTACGTGTCCATAAACTATCGCAGATGATTGCTATTAGCTATTATTGTGATATATAATATTTTGTATCATATTATTAGCTTCGTCGTCTTGCACCATCCGCACGAGCACGATATACGATCGATAATTTAGCAAAAGCATTGGGGGATGCTGAAATAGAAAATCCAGGGATATCAGAAAAGTTTATTCATACTGTTCTACAGACGTATGATGAACTGATAGCAGCTGAGAATAAATAAGACGATGGTATGATTCGAACTGTGAATAGATGTTATCTACTCAGGCTTAATAATGCCTCTAATCTTGCTGATGGAATGAGACGTTTTGTATAAACATTTTCGTTTTGTCTTAGTTCATCAATATTAACCACCTTATCCGGCAGAGAAAACGCAGGTGAAATGAACTAATCCTTTTCCTAGTCATCTATTTCGATCTTTATCTGCACGATATCGACCTAATGAAAGTTCCTGAACGCAAATGTGTACACGATTCTGTATTGTTATTTGACTTTTTTGATAACCAGAAAATGAAAAAGAATGTTATCTCAATCTTAAACTTTATAGAATAAAACGTGCCAGACAGGTTGAAGATATACATACTGTATAATCAAATTGAAAAGCAAACACAGGATGTTCGTATAGGCTATGCCTTGAAATTGAAATAAACAGAGTGAAGTCATATCGTATCCCATACAGTTTCAAGTACTCATACATGCGAAACGAACTACTTACAATTTGATTGTAATAGGGTATACTGAAAATGAAACACATAAGCCTCATACACGTCCTAGTTTCATTGTAGAATTACGATTAAGGAAAACGCAATTTGAATACTGATAATCGTGTTTTGTGGGGAACAAAGAGTAGACTCTATTAATACTAATATTAATATTAACCTATAACGAATAATTATACTTTTAACACGTGACTTTCAGACTTGCCATTGTTAATTCAATGGAACGCGGTTAGTATTATTAGGATTAGTAACTTTCCAATACAAATGAGCGACAAACTCGGGCTTGCTGAATTACATAAACAAGAAGCCATACTGTAATGACGTTGTGACTTGGGCGTTGGGGACATAGAGTAGTGTGTACATGGGGTACGGTGTGTTGGGGACATAGACATAGAGTAGTGTGCGCATAGGGCAGAGTAACATAGTAATCGGGGTAAACATTACTATGAGAAATTTACACAATTTCATAACGTCTTGTTTGCCTTTATAAGTTCATCAATTCCTAACCTTTTTTGGTTCATCCAAAATTATTTTTCTAGGGAATTCAGATGAGTGTCACCTAAAATACCGTATTTCTTTGACTAAAGTACCCCCCGAGCAGCAATTTTGAGGCCTGATTTTGTAAAAGACCCGGGTACTATTGTCGGAAAAATCAATATTATCGCGTAAAATACC
>CAJVPJ010001188.1:0-11569 GCA_910592205.1 Paraglomus occultum | reverse complement strand
ACTATATTCAGTTATATCCCACTTCAGATATATCCCCAAAAAGTCTCCGTCCCAAAGTGGGGATATAAACGAGGGATAACTGTATGCCTAAAGCAATTGACATGTCAACTTATTTTGCGCCAGCAGTTTTGAATACCATTTCAAATAGAGCTGACTTTGCGCGTTGTAATTATCATTTGACACATCACATTAATTGCTAACAGTCCCGCATCGACGCGTGAACAGCAGGAATCGATTCCACGTTAATTTGTACATGAGTGTCCTTTTTCTGACAAAGGGGGTTGAGGTCGCGTGGTCATGAATATTTGATTGGTTGGAGCAATTTGAGGAGACATGAAAGTCAAGTTGTGAAGCTCTAAATAGAGCTTGTTGTTAGATAAATCTAGTTCGCTGACAATAGATACTTTCGAGCCAATTTTGCCTTTTTTGTTCTTTCATGAAAATTTTTTATATCAGAATTGTGACGGACTTGTATATCAACTTCTGCAAGTTGTATTGTAGCGCCATATTGACTATAGTCCGTACTACAAATGTTGTCATATTACAAACTTGAGCTAGAGACTGACCGTTTGTAGCCAATTAATGGTATTACTGGTCAATCAAAAATTTATGTGGTTTAATTTATACATTTGTAATAGGTCCAGCCAATTCAACAACATCATCAAGCATAAAGGCGATGATGCGGCCAATCAAAATTGTTATTAGGTACATAAACTTCAAAATAAGTGGCAATAGTTCGTCAGCAATTAAGAAATATTTTCTTTAGCTTTAAGGTTGATGTTCGGGACTTCAATAACGTGCACAGCTGTTGAGTCGAAATGGACTAATGTATTTTTGCTGGTGAATTGAGTTAAATATTGGGTGTCTTTTTGAAGAGGGCGCATGATTTATGCCTACGGTCCGAGAGTTTGGTAGAATGTGTTTGTGGTGAGGATTGATAAATGGTGTTTTTACACAAATTTGTTACTACGTATGTATTTGTGATGTAATGGTGTGCCCAATAACATTCGCTGTTTATTAAGCTTTAATTTAGATAGCTGTTAAACACTTTTTTAATGTAAAATTACATCATGTTTTACATTAGACATGACACTAACATTCTTTATTAAATGGATACGGTATTATTTACTTCGTTTTGCTATTACATGAGTAACTGGTATGAATTAATTTTTATAATTAAAACGCATTTATTTGAATTCAAGACTGTGAACGCGATAGGTTATCCTGAGGGTTCTGTTCTACTCAAGATCGCTTCATTAACGGTTCCTGTGATTAACGATTATACTAATTATTCTCATAATAGCCTTCTATAACAATAACTCGTCAGGATAACTACATGTCTAGACGAATATTCCCGTAACCGTTATTCCTCCTAAGCATAGCGAAGGTAACTCTATTTTACTCAGTTTAATAAAATTATAATACTCTTCGCTTTGGCGTCGAGCGGTAATGTAATTACAGCGAAACAGTTAAGTAACTCAAAGTAACATAACATGCATGTCATAGGCTGAACGATGGCTTAATTAGTAATTGATATTACTGATTACCATCGGTGTTAGACTCCGATTCAGTGGATCGGAACAGCAAACCAATTATGAACACTCTCAATTGAGGGAGCTAACATTGTCGAATACTCTAATAAATATTCCTCGCTACGCAACTACCTAGGTGGAGTATTATCTATACCCAGTTAACGTAACAATGACATTGTCATGTATTAAGTGAATATTTTCGTTCGAACTACAAACAGTTAGTTATCAATTATCCAACCATTATAATTATACTTTTATAACGTTTACTTCGTTTATACAATATCAGAAATAACAATATTTCTCGTTCACATATAGCCATATGTTGGTTAAGGAAGTTATTAATGTTCGCTACGAAGAAACGCATAGTGAAACCACTACGCTACGAGCCGACGAAAAGACTCGCCTCGTATTGATAAAAATAATAATATTAACACAACATCATTCACAACAAACGTACTCATTACGAATGTTTTACTTAATTCTCAAACATAACAGTTTGTAATAAACATATTAATATTATTCGTAATTATTATAATAGAAGTCTTATAGTAGAACCTGTTTCCATAACGCTACGTTTGTTATCGTTAAGCTCCTTCTTCATGATAGTTATTTCAGGAGACTTAAGTGTAGACTTAAGAGTAGACTTGCATTTATATTATTCTCTAGATCGAATTGATCGGTTTTAATATTGGATCGCTTGCAATAAGCTAACCAAGTTTTACGACGAAAGTCTAACGAGTTTTCTTAAGCATTCCAAATAGATCGTCGATTCAGGTACATATGCAATATCGATCATGTTCAATAAGTCGGTTGGATTATAATTATCGTTTACCAAAATAAAAAGTTAGAAATAGTTTATCAATTATTTTCAAGTCATTGAACAGCGTCGGGGACAGAGGGTATTTAACTTCAAACTACTGGCATAAACTTCGGAAAGTTTAAAAATACCAAGTATTAAAAAAATTACTATTACACTGTTAAGAGCATCGAATATTTGCGCATTGGTTACGGTAGTAACGTTTAGTTATGTCTCTGTTATTTCAATAAAATAAAGTAGAGAATAACTTTATTGTACTCAGTTTATCCAAACAGTTTAATTGCAGGAGAAGGCATTCTTATAATGAACCAAGCAGAGAAACGAACAGTTAATATAAAAGACTGATAATTTGTGTAGCTAACGTTATAATCACAAATAAATATTAGATATGAACGTTTTAAACTCACACAGTGCAGGACCTGTGCAAAAATCATTTATTGAGTGGTTCATTCTGTACTGTCGCAAACCATCCGTTTCTAATTTGCTTTTTTTTTTTTTGAAACAATCGAAACGTCATTGGACAAAATATATCTCGTAACCAGGATGGTCAGTGAAATGTGTTTTGCTATATGGTCAGTGGTCAGTTTAAGACCTTTACAAACCGTTTTTTTTGGTAATGACATAAACATTCAGGACAGCGCATCCCTCTAGCATCGAATTTACTACTCACAACCACATCGAACTGGGATGATATCATATTAGTGGGCGTTCTGGCACGTCGGAATGAGCAACGCTCGTATTCTCGTTTAGTATGTTCAAGAATTCTTCAACGGATTCAGACTGCAGATTGTATATCTTTAAATGGCATAATAAAAACGTATAAATTGAGTGTTTGCAGAAGGCAGCGTTCGGCAACAGACAACAACAGCAATATGTATATACCTGAATACTGTCAGGCCCGCCTTTCAAATATGCTCCTTTTAAAATGTTATCAACTGTAGTTCTCTTCGTAGGGTCAATGACTAACAATTTTTCAAGCACGTGCCTCGCTTGAATATCTTCCACGTTATGAAGAGGTAATTCCAAGTGCTTCGTGTTGTATGCTTCAGATAATTTAACAGAAGCCTCTTCCTCATTCGAAAAGAGAGGGCTTCCAGTACATGCTTCGTACATTGTGCACCCTAACGACCACATATCCATCGACTTACTTGCTTTAATACTAGTGCGTAATGTAACCGCATTGATTATCTCAGCTGGGTAAAGAGAGAAATGATAAGTTTTGTATGCTAAAGATACCATTACGACATCTCAATGTTTCTCACTACTTACGTGAAGCATATTTTAATGTGGTGCTATCAACATCCTCTTCTCCATCAACCCTCGCCGCTTCAAAATCAATCAATCTCCACTTGTTCGAAAATTCTCCAATTTCGTGGACAAAGTTTCCCGGCTTAATATCCAGATGCACTATTCGGTGATCATGAACATACTGAATTGCTTCTGCTAATGACTCTACCACTTCCTTCACACATACTTTAGACATAGTCTCGGTACGGCTAACGATAAAGTTATCCAAGCTCATAGGATAATAGTCCATGACTGTAACATATTTCCAGTCAGTGGGATTGGAAATATCGAATATATCCCGCAATGCACAAACAAATTCCGATCGAAGATGCTTCAGCATGACAACCTCGCGTTCGAATGAATCTTTTTTTTTGAAAAACTTTACGGCCACGTTTTCACCCACAGTCTCATCCTCTGCACGACGAACAGCATTGTTGACGCCGTGCGTTGACATTCCGCTGAGTTTGTACTTGTTGAATATTTTCGTGCCTGATGGAACTGATGGAAGTATCAAAGACGTGGATGAAGCAGTGAATGTACTAGTTGTCACTTCATATTGAGTATAGAGCCAGTCTATAAATGGTAGTGATGGAGAGGGAGTGGAATTCAGTTTCCCCGTACCATGTGAAGTTGGAGATGTTGAGAAATTGGATATAGATACTGCAGTAGTGTCAGACAAAAATGAACAATGCTCAATGTGCAAACTATCTACTTCAAGTTTGGGTTGATAAATCAGTGAATTGTCATCCATAGTAATAGTATTATCGGATAAAAATGAATAATGTTCATTTCGATGCCCAGACACTTCAAGTGTAGATGATTGACAGATCTCTAAACTGTTTCCCTGAGAACTTGTTTCTGTTTCCACGATTGACAATTGCTCATTTTTTCCCTCATTTTTTATCCGGCCATGCAACAAGCCCAAAACCGTGAATGCTAGAACCACTATTATTCCAATTACTCCAGGAATTATTTTCGGTAAAGATTTTGGTCCGGGGTTGGTCTTGGATCCATTGTCGTTCGTTGAGTCGTTAGTGGGTCCGCTGGCAGGTTCATTAGGGGGTCCGCTGGCAGGTTCATCAGTGGTTCCGTTGGCAGGTTCATTAGGGGGTCCGCTGGTGAATATGATAGGGGTAGGGGTAGGGGTAGGTGCAACAACGAAGAACAGATCGTTGGCCGCATCGCTTACGTCATTGACTTCAGTAACCCAAGCACGTTGAGTTGTGTTGAATGCGGCTATGCTATCATTTCCGTAATAAGTCTTAAATTTGGATTTAAAAATTCGGTAGAACAGATAAAGGGTAACTAAATTACTTATAATTATTATTATAGTGCATGCGCTTCTTTAATATAACTAGCTTACAATGAAAACATCGCTATCGGCCAATTGTGCAAACGTAAATTGCCGGTTTGGCGGGTTAGTCTCATTCTGGTTAGAAGTGAGAGAAGAAAATTAGAATAACTCATCAAAATTAGCCCCGTATATTCTTAACCCACCACTTTTTCTCGAATTCCTCATTATTTCCATACTTACCCCTTTAGATATAGCTTTCCAAACCGAATTGTCTATAGAATCATTGCCCGGCTGAACCCCTTTAAAAATAAACACTTGTTTACCCTCTGAGGTTGGTACATCAATGGGCTTAGCTGACAAATATTCAGTATCCACTTTGTAATTTTCAGTATGCCAAAGAGGAGTTTGTTCTTTATTCAGATCAAGTGCTCGGAAACTGGAACCATTCGCTCTATCTGTCACATCTAAGATTCCTTCTGGTGTAGTAACAAAACACGCCGGTTGGTCGATTTTTTTGGCGCTAATTGGGGCCCAATTGAGCGTGTTTACAGAAAAGGGTGTCTGGATGTATCTTAAGTTGGAACCACTGTATATGTAAAACCGTTTTTTGTAAGTGAATAAACAATGATCAAGGTGCGGTTGAGAAGCTAAGATTTGAGGGGTAGACGAGGTGGTAAAAATGAGGACGATGAGAAGGACGAGAAGGAAAACGGGAAATTTATACATGGTTGAGGACTAAAGAGAGTAATTTTTTGAAGAGGGAGAGAGGGGGGGGGTTAGCCCGGGTTCAATGTGAAATATGATCTATAGGAGAGATTAAAGGAATGTCTGTTAATATTGCAGGACGGGATGCGGTATGCGGTTAAATATTTATGGAAAACGAACGTTGCGCGGAGAAACCAAAATTGGAATGTGAGTTCCAAACCGGGGTTGTTTGTTTATTGCATGTAGCGTTACCTTCTTGTGCAGGGAATTTGGTCTTGCTTTGAAGGGGTTGGATTTATACACCAGTTTATTTAAATTAACGTAGTACAGTGATATCATTCGATAACTTGCGAAACGCAATCTTTCACAAACAAGCCGTAGAACATATTAGTACAATGGATGAAGATTATCTGTTCATTGTATGCGTTGAAAGACAGCATACCAATCTTTGTCAGCATCCTAGTTATACAGATTAGCATTGAATAATAACACTAACGAGACTCTTCATTGCGTCATAGACGTTTTTATTTCTCTTGGCTTTCGAACATTTTCTGTTTTGTTTTTGTCTCGAGAACAACGGTAGAATCTTCATTGTTAGCTTTTTCGAATTATTTTTTAAAAAATCTTCTACTAGTTATTGTTCTTGTAGGTCTTGACTTGAATTAACCTTTTTATCAACCAGTTTCTATACGAAATGTACTCGTTACTGTATTAGTTTACGAGCTATTTCTCATTCGAACAGTTGATGTTGTCTATATTCAGTTTACGTCGTATCACATTAGACTTGCTATCTTAGGTGTTATTAAATAAAGACCAATCAATAGATCGCGGAGCGGAGGGGTGATTATTCCATTCCTCACGAAGCTTTTGATAATAGCGTTATATCAATTTATTCGATTCTGTCATTATATTCATTTGTGTTATTTTTAATACCAGGACTCACTCACAGTAATATGCATCGATGACTTGCAGTCAATGCGGACATAGTCAAAATTTCGATCATTTGCTTGCACAACACAAGAAACACTTGATTTAAACCGGCTAACACAGTAATATTGCATTATACATGTGGGATGGTTTACGTCTTACATTTAACGTAAGTGGCGTTTTGGAAGATAACATTAATGCTAATAGTAAAGTAAATGTACTCAAAGCAATTACGGAAAACCCCATTGGTTGAATGATGTTTTTTACAATTCATGTAAATTTAGAACAAAGAGCGATGTGGTAACGGTAATTTCATTGTTACCCCGTTGCGATTACTGTCCCCTAATTTAATGTATGACATAAACGCAAGTGGCTTGTTTGTTGAGATACTTTTGATGCCACAAGACAACGTCACAGCACAAACACTTGACCATCGTGAGAAAGGTTTACTCGCAACGAAAATGCTTACCAATAGCTCGATCTAAGCTGTTTTTATCTATCTACTTCAATATACCCGACGCATGCACTACCACCCCCGATCTTTCGTAGTTGTCACATTAATAGAAAGTCGTAGTGCCCATTTGAAACACGATAAGCCCGTACAGTTCCGGGGGAGGGGGGAAACTGAGACATGGGAGAGAGAGAAGGGACCCGGAGCTCTCGGTATCACTGTTACCGGACGGCGGAAGGCGGGACGAAGCTTCTGGGAATGATGGAAAGCGTTAGGGTCTAATTATACCGCTTCTTCATCTAACATACTACCTTTTTATTTGTAATTGTGAACAAGAAAGTAAAGTTGTGCGTGCAGCGAAGTCTTCGATGAGAAACCATTTGTCTAGAAATTAATAATGGGGAACGAACAATTAGATATTCAATGGCCGAGAATACTAAACTGGTGGTCGTGTCACTTTAGATTTTACCCGATTTAATATTAATATTAAGGGGTACATCCCCAATTTAATAATAAGTAAATTTATAATGGTGCGTCCCTGGCAATCTGAGAACTCTACGAAGGTTTTCCTACAGTCTTGTTGAACAGGATAAATTATCTTTTACTTTGCCACAATTAATTAGAACACCTATTACATGATTATTTCGGGGCTCGTTCGAAACACTTCTATGACAACGAACAGCTTTCGTGTAACGTTGTTCACAGACGGATGGTTAAAGGTTGATGCGATGGCAACATTTATACGCAACTTTAACAATCAAAGGCCGATTTTGTAGCATATATGCAGTTTAGTTCTGGTTAACGTGGCGCATTAGTGAACAGATATTTTATATAGATACTAAAGACCATTGATTGTATTGGTTGACTACGAACAATGTTAATTTACAATTATGTCAATTTTTCAAAGACACGCTCGCATTTTTGCAGCAAATTATAGTTGTATAGTCAGCTCATTGACATAGTCAAATTATGATATTCTTCGCTTGCAGATTAATTTAAACTAATTAACACACATTGACATGTGACAATAGTGTACTATACATGTGGGATAATCTCATATCATCACATTATGAAAGACCGTTGCATTAGTCTTTTACCATTTATGTCAATTTAGAACAAAGAATGCAGTGTAACATTTTTAATATCCATTTTATTCTTGGATAACCCCCGTCGTTTTTTTAAGTATAACATAACCGTATGTTGAGATACTTTGAAGAGGCCACAAAAATACTTGACGTGCCATTCATAAATTTGACTTACTTGAATATTCTTTACACAGACATGAACTACGGCGTGAGTTTTGTTTAATCATGCTGACCTGTTACACACACGGAAAATCTGTTCTCCCTTGTATGTATCACTTATTTCTATTTTCTGATGTTTCATTAAATCGTATGTCCCAATTTTTTTTTTTTGCTTGGCATATCTATTCTTAAATTTCCATGTTAGTTACGTTGTTCTTGTTTATAGTTTAATTCATTACGCATGGTATACATTTTTTTAGCATTTGATTTGGTTATCTTACTTTACATACACATACGTGCTCAGCATTATCCAAATATGGTATTTTTTGGCTAAATAATTAATTATAACGCGCAAAGAGACTTCTGTTTTTGAGTAATTTAAACAACTGACAGGGTACAATTTGCAAGCCAAACGGTTTTCATTAAATGCGTAGGCGCATTGACACATCTGGTGGATTAATTGTGAGTAGAGTTTGAATAAACAATACAAATACAAACACCAACATAAACCTGGAATTTTAAACTTCTGATTTAATTAATTAGCGCGCAGATCCTCAAAACCATAAAATTATTTATATAAAATCCAACTAAAGCAATATATCGTAAAAAAAAATAGTAATATTGCAGATTTAGTAAGCTAATCTTTAATATGTTAAACTTTAGATTAAAGTGATGGTTTTCGTTTTTCTATAAGACATTTGATTTGACTATCTTAATAATTGACGGAGAATCCGAGCGAACAGCTAATAGGGTTTAGATGTGACAATGTTTCTTTGGTCTTTCTCAGCAAAGCCACATTTTAATTTATGTTTGTCATACATTAAAATTACGGGATTGTCCAAGAACAGTAATTGTAACGTAATTGTGTTAAAACTTTGCTAAGTTTACACAATCGTAAAACCAATGCAATGGTTTTTTAGAATTGCCTTTCAAGGTACGTTTGTTTTACTATTATGGTATTGTTATTATCTTTCAAAATTTACTTGCGTTTAATGTGATGATATGAGACTATCTTACAATATTACTGTCACATGTCAATGTGTGTGTTAACCAGTTTAAACTAATCTGCAAGTGCAAATATTAAATTTCTGGATAGCAAAACTCTGTCCTCGATTGTCAGGTAAAAAAAAGGCACAAGTATCACAGCATTGCTTTCGCTGTTCCAAATTAATATTGTCTTGCTCATTCAATAATTTTCGTATCGCGCGTAGTTTATTTTAGTACGTTTGTTTGACTGAGAGATATATGATATTGTATACAGTATGCGCAACATTATGCCATATTAATATTAACGGTTTATACAGCGATTATTTTTCTGCTTTCTGCAAGTAGAATGTCTAATTTTAATTTTAATCAGCACGCAGCAAAATTTGCCAAGTTGCGTATTTACCGCAAAATCTGCACCAGACATAAAAATGTCGAAAACGAAGACCATTCTGGCTGTGAATAACATTGTACGAGTATTTCCCCATGTTTCGAAAGTTGAAATAAAGAATCGAGGCGTGCCGGCATGCTTGTCTAATATCTGTGCTGGTGCCAACAGGTTGTGGCCAACGCAACGATGTTGTCTTTCGGAGAAAATTCTCCGCACAATTCTCGGATTATCAAAATAGTTCCCATATAAGTTATTAACATTATTTTAAATTTACTTAAATTGGGAAATTTGATATTCTTGGCTATTGTAAACTCGGTCTTTGTTCATCGTGCGAACTGTTTATCCAATAAAATGTACAGAAATTGTTTGATTTAAAGCTTCGTTTCACAAGTTGACAATGACTCGATAGTACAATAAAGACATATGAACTGAAACGGGAGCATGCAGCTATGGCGAAACTCACTTGTACTATGTAAAAACCGGTTTAGCGATTAATTTATATCTTGGTTGGTCTTGTCTTCAATCACTTTTGCTTTACACAGCAGATAGTACAACGTGTGATAAAAATCAAATCAATTATTACTTAATTTGGAATGTAGATTCCAAATTTGGCCGTGCGCGACTTTTGTTATTTTGTCCATAAATGCTCGATGATATCTTCTTGACGCCAGCAACATGAAATCATCTTAGCACCATCAACCTTTCCCCCTTCTTGGAGTAGGGGTTCTTTCTCTTATTATCCATTCATTCCTCCCGGGTGTACTCGCCAAAAGTTTATCATTTCGCTTTATCACCATTTCCCCATTCACCATGCATAATTCCAACACCTTTCCTTCCTTTCCCCTTATTCTTTTTACTCTTCTCACCTTCCCAATTTTTTCTAATTCGCAAATCTCTCATTTTGATTATTCTAATCCGGGACCGCGTGTTGATCATTGCGCATTCGTCTACGGGAATAGTTTTTACGTCTTCGGTGGTACGGGCAATGGTAACCACTCCTACTTCAGCTACATCAATACGCCCTTCAATACAACAAACCCCACATGGAATTATCTGCCAGTAACTAACGCTACAAACGTCAATCGACCAGCATGTTCCGTTACGTCAAAAGGTATTTTATACGTAACCGGCGACGCAGCAGACTCAAGCGATGATAATTATGCTGGAGTTCAATCGTTTGATTTAACAAAAGGCACTTCGGGTACTTGGTATACACCGCTAAACACTGATAATAAACTTCAACATTTGCCACGTGGTCATAAGTCTATTGTCGTACAAATGTCAGCGGGTGGAGAAGTATTGTTTATATTTGGAGGGTCGAATCATACGTTTATTCTATATTCAGATAGTTCAATGCCGGAGAATATACCTAAAACAGAGGTGAGTTATGCTGTAATAAAAAATGATATCGATACGTCAACTCCATGGATTATAGTGTTATAGGCATCTCATTAATGATAATAATTTTTAACTGTCATCCATCATCCAGTATGCTCCGCCGGAATATATGGACAAATTCGCCCTAACTTCCTCTAAAGATAACATTTATATCATTTGTAATCGCAATTGCACTAAAGAGTCTGACAGGAACCTGTGGGCATTTAACATTCCAAAGAGAGAATGGTTTACGCCGATTGCCTTCGTAGACATTCCAGTGGAAGCCCATGTTGAGTATGCGGGGAAACGTAACGATACGATTTATTTGATCGATTCGTGTCATTCGAAAATGTGGAGATGGAATTTGGGTGAGTTGAAAGTGTAGTTACACGATTTGAGGAGATCTCGTGCTCATCCGAATTTCGCGTTCTGACAAAAAAAAAAGTGAATAATAATAGTACAAAAACTCTTCCTGAGGCTGGCCTTCGGACCTTTGGTTATGCGTTTGCACAGTTGCCCGGCAGCGACGTTTTTATTGTAAGCATCTCATACTTAAGTAC
>CAJVPJ010001187.1:0-11575 GCA_910592205.1 Paraglomus occultum | reverse complement strand
AAATGTTAAATAATATAATTTTAACATATATATTTAATTAAGTAAGTAACATTTAGTATTAATTTATACTTATATTTATACTTTTACTACTTATATTCTTTATATAAGTTGATATTATTATATATAAGTTAATATTAATATTATAATATAACTTGTATAGGAAAAATTGGCCCAGCATGTAGACTAACCAAATGTTGTACCAATACCTTCCAAATTTGGGTATTACGTCACGACTGTTATAAAATCAAATCGTCGCTCGCACAATATTAAATATTCGTTAAATAACGATAAATGTAAAGATCTACATCGCACAAGCGGATACAATTGGTGGATGTCGAATCATGAGACAAATAAGTACAGAACGATGCGCATACTATCCTATCCGCATTCTACTCCGCTTTATTCATAACCTAGAAAGGCAAATGGCTGGACGTCGGGCAATCGGCAAACTTACTCAGCTCCATAATCTGAAACATCTGAAATGGATCCCTTCCGATGAATTTATTAGCATAGGGTCGAATCAAAATGTTGCTGGCCAAACTATCCACTATGCGCAAACAGTGGATACCGAGATAATGCTGTTATTACTGGGAAACGATGAGACATGTACATTAACCTTTATGAACGAGTTTGCCAGAACGTACTCACTTTTGGGAGGAAAGGACGACACTCCACTGCAGTTCAGAAGATACGCAGAATGGTTCAATACCCGCAATAAATTGATATCTGGGTTTACCAGGCATGACGACAAGTATTACATGGTTGCCAAGAGACGCTTTTGTCACTTTTATTTTCTATACGGATTCTGCTCCGCATGCGGAATGCTTAGATGCAGTCCTGTCTGGTGCGTTTGTGGGAATAAGGAATTATCTGATGGATGGACTAGCAAAAACAAGAAACTTGATGAATTTATTAAAAAGTCGCAAATACAAACTAACTCGGCAAACGAAGCGTATTTGGAATGGATTCCATTCGATTGTATCAAACTCAATGTGCGGTTGTATGGTCTACCTACTTGTGAACGTGTAAAATTGATTCCACTTGAGATAACGGATGTTATGAATGATTTGTATTTTGACAAGGTAAGTTCTTCGATTATGTGTCCTGTCATGATTATTGGCTATTAACTTGAGAACGTATAATTCTCATTAGTTGAGCGATAACTATTTCGACATCTTTATGGTCAGCACTTGGATTACTATCGGATTTACATATGATACAAAAGAACAAACATATTATCTAATAAGAGAACATTATGAGGATGGATTATGTCTGGCATGCACACGACGACTAGAGAAAATTAGTGCATTCTGCTTTACGTGTAAAGCACCCAGACCTTTAGATTGGACCACTGGCAACCATTTGCTAGATTCATTTATAATGAAATCATGGAATAATGTGCGTACCATAAATGATGCTTATATACAATGGATAGAGTATGATCTATTGGTAGATGTCCAAGAGACGACAGAATTGCTCCACGAATGTACTCATAGAGCGGAATTGATTACAAACAAAACGGTAAAGGTGGTACTCAAGAAAATATTTGAGTCTTCCGATGTTCAACCAATTCATTTTTGTAAAGTAAGTAAAACCATTGTTATTACGTTTTTTATATACATTTGTTGAAGACTTTGGAAAAATAGGGGAATAGGGAAGCACATTATATTTCTAACGATTTGTATCATTTACGAAATAGTTAATTGAGCAGTATCGGGAAATATTAACGCCAGATAATGTTTGGATTATGGGCATTACTCGACAGCCATTCACAGAAGACTATTATTTGATATTTTACAATGAGATAAACACCATACTGGACAGTTTTTTGCAAATTCATGGCGACATAAAGTTTATGCAGTATGATGATTTTTATGAGATTCAAGAGATTGGAGCTGGTGGTTACGGAACAGTCTATAAAGCCAGACATAAAATAAATGAATATCCAATTAAGGGAAATGCATATGTTGCTCTCAAACAATTTCATAATGATAATGTTGAACGGAAAGCAGAATTATTCATTTCTGAGGTAAGCAATTACAATGTCTGATGTGGTCGTTCTTTATGTTCAAAAAGTGGTAATATGCTTTTGTCATTAACTCAATACGATAATAATTAATTATTGTTATTGTTTAAATTTAATAGTTAAGGAATCATGCTAAGTGTAATAGAGGCAGCTTTCTTAAGATTTATGGTGTCACACAGGAACCAGAAACACATGATTATTTGATTGTAATACAATATGCAAATGCTGGCAATCTTAAATCTTATTTGGAACACAATATTAACAAATTGACATGGAAGATGAAACTATACTATTTGAGAGACATTGCATATTGTCTATATGATATTCATTCACAAGGAATGGTACATTGTGATCTCCATGTTGGTAACATTGTTTTTGATTGCACAGCTGAAGATGTCAATTCAAGTATACCATATATATGTGATCTCGGTCTTGCTCAATCAGTAGTATTTGAACCAGATCCAACTATCTTAGTAAGAGGTGTCATACCTTTTATTGCACCTGAAGTGTTTAATACTAAGAGATTTACTCAGAAATCTGACATATTTGCCTTTGGTATGATTATGTATTTCATTGCCAATGGTGAAAGACCTTTTAAAGATAGGGAGCCTGATGTAGGTTTACTGCTTGAAATTAAGCATGGATTGCAACCTGAAATTCCTGATTCAGCACCAGAGTCATATAAAAAATTAGCTCAGCAGTGTTGTGATGCTGATCCTGATAAACGACCAGGAAGGGATCTTGGTTCACTTATTGGTAACCTCATTAAAGAAGCAGATAATTCTGACCAAAATGTATGGAATACCATTTACATAAACCCTTGTCACAATAATAAGGCGCATGAATACATTAGTAAGAACTTAAACTTATCTATTACCATGTCTAAAGATTTATCTGAAGTGAAAAATAATGCTGAAGGTATGATGTACAGTATATGGTTTATGTTACATAAGGTAATTATTTCACTAACATTAATTTTATTAATACAGTAACCCAAAATATTAATATCAGTATGCTCTCTACTATTGCTGAAGTAGAAGCTTTGAAACTTTGACAGAATATTGTACACTGTGTATAATACTATAAATATGACAGATTTTATCATACAATAACACACGTTTTTTTTCCTTAACAAAAGCAGCTACTCTTGAATTCTTAAAACGTAGTAATTTAAGCGCAATCAACATATAGAGTATAAATCAACGTCTACATGTGCTGTATATGGGTAATGTGCCGGTTATATTATAGGAATAAACAGGGTTGAATTCTGGTATCCTAAATTCATAGTAATAGTAAGTGTATTCCATACAGCAAGACTGCAATATTCTCACGTCTCTGTTATTTAGAAACAAAACGACTAAATTCCCACGCGTGGTTATGTGCTTCTCAACAGTACAAAGTGAACCCATTTGTTACCCTTAGCTTAGCTTTACAAAGCATAACACTTATGAAATTCTATTTAAAGATGCAGCTATTACTAGACGTAATAATGCGTGGTTTTTTTGTAACGTTCAGCAGTTGTTCTATCAAGTTTATTAATATGGCAAAGGTAGCTCACAATATAGAAAACCGAACGGTAAAAGTTAACGAAGATTATGATACGGATCTTTCGATCTTAAACATTATATGGTATATTATTTATCCCTATGCTTATGGCTACTTGATTGATTAGCATAGCCGGGAATGTAATAGGTAAGGATAGGATGGGATAGGGATAGGGATAAGATATTCGGCTCTTTTTTAGATTGTAGGTAATCGGTTACCCTAAAGTTTTTTTGTCACACGCGTAACGCATGTTCGATGTAAGTTCAACCATCCATGTCGTTAGTTCCAGAGCTCAAGGACATGCGTAATCCAGCAATTGACAACTTGATTCGAGTCTCTTTAGAAAGTAAAGATGAACATTTAAGACTAGAATCGATTCTTTGCTCGTAATTTACTGGGGGGTTAGATATCGGTAGTATCACAAATATCGGGGACCTCTTATATGAAAAGCCAAATTCGAGTGCTAATAAGCGAATCTTTTACTATTGAGATTGCAATGCGCCCTTTATCAGAAAACATATCTCAGTATGTTAGGAATTGGTCGTCCTCACTTCGAAAATGTCAAAAATCACTTAGTGACGAATGGTATAATACCGGTGTTCATGGTAACGTAAAAGAGTACCGCGATGGAAGACCAAGATAACCATTGATATAACGTTGCTACCGCTGTGAAGAATTTTCTTAAAAATTATGCTGAAATTATGGGTTACCAAGTCCTGGTAAAATGTCAATCGCATTACTCAATCTTGCCAGCCAAGTTACAAGTCGGTCTATCATGATTTTATTGCAGGTCTTGAAAACGATAACACATTAAAATTATTAAAATATGACGCATTTCGCAAGTTATGGCATCAATTAACGCGTGTCTTATATTTAAATTATGAGTCCACGAACGGACTTATGTGACACGTGCCAACCGGAACGGCTTACAATATAATGCTCGCAAAAAAAAGAAGCGAAAAATTTATTAAAAAAATTTAAAGAACATCTGGTTAAGCTACAGTAAGTTAGAGAGAAATTAATACAACAAAAAATACAAAATTAACAGAAAATTAGTGGATGAGCAGTTTATAATAAGAGGTAGAGCTGATTATAGTAACTGCTTATTACAGTTACGATTGGACACAAAACGTTTCACGTGCTTCATTCCAATCAACAAGTAAGTAAAATTTATTATCTCAGTCCGCATAAAGTGCATTTATTTGATATTCAAGATGAAGCAGTAGGCGAACAAATTAAATACGTTCTCGATAAAGACAAAATTATTAGCGAAGGTCCTAATGGTATGCTAAGCATGGTATTCGATGGAATTAAGAAATAGAATAAAAGGCGAAAAAAATTAAAGATTACTTGTGACAATGCGGGATGTCACAGAATAAAATAATGCTACCATTTGAATTTAGTAATCTGCGGTTATTACATGATAAATTCAAGCGTGATGGTAGTTTCAGATTAGTTAAGATATAAGAAACTATATCGCAAAGCAATGGTAGATTGCGTAAATCATATTGTTAAAGTTATGAAAAAGTTGAGTACAACTAGATTTAAACAAGGCTCAGCGTTATGATAACGGAGAAGCCTTTCAATATTTAGATCTCAATTCTGTGTTGGAAACTTTCTTTAAAAAATGAATAGCTTGCAAAAATATCAGCATTTCTTTTTGAAGCAACTAATCCTGGAATTGTCAAAACCCAAATGGTCGCTAATGGTGCGTTTACTAAATTTAATTTATTAAAAACCAAAAAAACAAGTGTCTCTGAAATTACTAAAGAAATTAAATCTTTTTCCATCGTAATTCTAACTCCGCCTCCGTTAGATTACAAACACCAAGAGTACCAAATATTTGTTTTTTGGTAATTCTTTATTTATTCAACAAATACAACATCCGTACCCGATCAATTAATTAAGCCCAATACGGTTAGTCGCACCACTCCTTTCTAATAACATTATTCAAAATTCTTGTCGGTAAAACATACTATCGGTGAAATGATTATCAGCGAAATGGACCAGACTCCACTAAACAAGGCGCAATAAGTATATTCACATACATATATCCCAGAAAACGACATTATTATCACTCAATTGTAGTTCACTTTTTAAATAAAATGTCACACTGATAGACCTTTTATCATCCAACCCCGGTCACAGATTCACAGACTACGCTAAATGCCACCGAAAATCTTAATGTACCTACAAATTCGCATAATTTACGCTATATCTTCCCAAATAAAATGGCCACAAATTTCGCTGAATATATAGAATCACCACTTACTTATACACCCTCCTCTTCATATGAATTTGTACTGTACATAACATTTACACCAGTTTTCCAATACGATCTTGCATCAACACTCTGCGTATTTTGTGGAAGATTATTATACCCCCAAAAAGTAAAATGGTTACCATATAACGAAAATATTATTTATCCACTCCAGTTGTCATTTTCCTAAATTGATTTAATTTCTACTGGAAACCAAACGTTTCAGCATGCTCTACTTGTGCAACTCAACAAAGACGCTATCCATGCCCTCAACTATGTGCAATCCCTCCTGAAATCGAAACAATTCCGTTAACGCAAAAACGATTCCCCCCCAGTTTTTCTTCACAAGAAATGTAAACAACGCCTTTTCAGAATATCTACTCATTTCTAACATTTTTTAAACCAAATGTCAAAATTTTTATTTTCCCATTCAAAAACCTAACTACCTGTATTAGTATATACTATGTAAGCCACCAAAGCTAAATAATTTTTGCAAAAAAATTCTAACTGACATCCATGTATCACTAAGTTACACATAAAAATCGTATATACTATATCAAATACACAGCACAACTATTGATTTAAATGGGGGCGGCGAAACCCCTCGTAACTCAAGCTCTAGTTTCTAAGATTTAATGACAATTAAAAAATTTGAGAAATTAGGTCATTTACAGACAAAAGTAAGTTAAAATGAATAAATAAATAGAAGACTATTATCCGGTCTTGTCATGTTTAGTTAATGGTCGATCCACCAATAGTGATTGGTTGAGCTTATTGAAGATGTCACCTGATCTGTACTGCAATATAATAATAGCGGGTCTATGCAAAACTTCCAGACATTCTCTAGGCAGACATACACGAAACTGTAATGTGCGTTTGTTCATGTAGCAAGAGGATTAGATATAAAATAGCACTGCGCAATAGCATTCTTATTATTGCTATCGAGTATCATTCAAATCGTCGTGCACGGATACCGCTGTGTAACGTGTGTCGGATGTCAGATATCTGCCAAGAGTTCGGGCGAGTTAGTTACACTAGATTCCCATATCTCTATCCTACATTCATATTAACGATGTCTATTAATTCGTACGAAGAATGGCTGGAGACGAGCATTCAAGAAGGTTCAATCTATTGCTGTCCAGAAAATGATATAAGCTTAGACAACACACATATTGGTCTTGGAGCGTTTGGAGCAGTGTACAAGGCAACCGTAAAGCGGAAAAGCAGCATTACTAGAGCGATCTTACGCAAACGTCGCAACATTCTCTCTGGAATGACAGTTGCCGTAAAGACATTGTTACCGGATAATCAAAAAAATTGCGAAGAAGATTTGCACCACCAGTTTGTCAAAGAGGTTACTATTTATACTTTTATGATGTGTATGCACCTGTCCCGTCAAATTCATATTTGTGCGTTGACAGACTTTTTCAAATGAATATCATTCAAATAGCTAAGACATCACAAAGAAGCAAACGATCATCCCAACATTATTCGCTTTTTGGGTCTATATAAAGGTAAGGTACACTCGGGTTGATCTAATCTACTTTGATTGAATTTCAAAAGTAACCATTCTTATTTACAGACAAATATGACAAATATCACATGATTTTTGAACTGGCTGACGGTGGAAATTTACGCAAATATCTGAACGAACACTTTGAAGATTTAACTTGGGAACGTAAATACAAGTTGGGCTTGCAAATTACCAACGGACTGAAACATTTACATAAACTCGACATTATTCACAAAGATTTGGTAATTATCGCATTGCACATACATATTGATTGCATCATTTTCACACTAAACTAATGTCATACGACTATTGCTCTAGTCATCAAGTAACATTCTCATTAAATCGGGTGTTGCAAAGATAACCGATTTCGGGTTGTCCAGCGTGTTGAAACAAGCGATGTCCAAGTCACGTGGTGACGGCACACCAGCGTACGTAGATCCGATGTCTTTGAAGAACGATTCATATCAACGCGGAAAAAGATCGGACATATTTAGTCTTGGAGTAATACTATGGGAGATATCTAGTGGAAAAGTTCCCTGCGGAGGACGTACTACGGTTGTCGATATTATTTTATATAGGCTAGATGGCGGTCGTGATCCCCCATTTCTTGGAACGCCTGAAGATTATATTAATCTGTATTCAGAATGTTGGGATGAAGACCCTAATAAGCGGCCTCTTTGCGCAAACGTTTATGAGAGATTGAAGTATTGTGGCGACATGGATTCTTTTAACAAATCGTTGGAAGTCAAGCCAAACGACGCAAATATCTTGAGTCGTAGAGGAACCATCTATCTCAATCTGCGACAATACGACAATTCCCTGAATGATTTTAACCAGTTGTTGGAAATCGAACCGAATGATTCATATGCGTTGAGTAGAAGAGGAACCGTCTACCTCAATCTACAACAATATGACAATTCTTTGAACGATTTTAAGAGGTCGTTGGAGATTGAACCGAATGACGCATATACGTTCAGCAGAAGAGGTGTCGTCTATTCAAATCTGGAACAATATGACAACGCCATTAGTGACTTTAAAAAGTCGTTAGAGATCGAACCGGATGACGCATATACGTTTAGCCGAAGAGGGACTGTCTATTCAAACCTAAAACGATACGACGCCGCCCTGAATGATTATAACAAATCGCTAAACATCGAACCAGATAACGCATATGCATTAAGTAGAAGAGGAGCTGTTTATTTAAATCTAAAACAATACGACAAATCTCTGAATGATCTTAACAAATCGTTAGGGGTCGAACCAAATGACTCGTATGCATTGAGTCGAAGAGGCGCCGTTTATTCAAATCTGCAGCAATACGATGATTCTCTGAATGATTTTAACAAATCGTTAGATATCGATCCAACTGACACATACGCTTTGAGTGGAAGGGGAGCAGTCTATTTGAATCTGAAACAGTTTGACGATTCGTTGAACGATCTCAATAAAGCATTGGAGCTTGAACCGAATAATGCAAGGACATTGCGATTTAGGGGGCATGTCTATTTAAATCTAAAACAATATGACAATTCGCTGAATGACCTCAACAAATCGTTAGAAATTGAACCGAATGATGCGAGAACATTGAGATATAGAGGGCGTATTTATTTGGATCTGAAACAATACGATGATTCTTTGAAAGAGTTTAACAAATCATTAGAGATCGAACCAAATGACACATACGCATTGAGTCGTAGAGGAACTGTTTATTCGAATCTGCAACAATATGATAATGCTTTGAACGATTTTAAAAAATCGTTAAAGATCGAACCAAATAACACATATGCGCTGAGTCATAGAGGAGCTGTTTATGCGAATCTAAAACAATACGTCAATTCCCTGAACGATTTTAATAAAGCGTTAGAGATCAAACCAAATGACGCATACGCATTGAGTGGAAGGGGAGCTGTCTATTTGAATCTAGGACGATACAACAAGTCGTTGAATGATCTCAACAAGGCGTTAGAGATTGAACCGAACGATGCAAGGCCGTTGCGATTCAGAGGACATGTCTATTTAAATCTAAAACAATATGAAAATTCGCTAAGCGATCTCAACAAGTCTTTGGCGATTGAACCGAATAATACGAGAACGTTGCGGTATAGGGGACGTGTCTATCTTGATCTAAAACAATACGATAATGCCCTGAATGATTTTAACAAATCGTTGGGATTCGAACCGAATGACACATATGCATTGAGTGAAAGGGGAGCTGTCTATTTAAATCTAAAACAATTCGAGCATTCGCTGAACGATCTCAACAAATCATTGGAGCTTGAACCAAACAGTGCAAAGGCATTGCGATATAGGGGACACGTCTATTTAAATTTAAAACAAGACGATAATTCGCTGAATGATCTCAACAAATCGTTAGAACTTGAGCGTATGCAGTCAACATAGCTTATCGTTGGCGAGTGAAGTAACGCCGCACATGCGTTGAGCGGAAGGCGAGGTATCTATTTAATTCGAACAATCTGCTGAGATGGTGGATCGAAAACTACGGGATTGCTGAAACTGCCAATAAGCAAGCGGCCGGCTACTTTATTAGGCGGTTTTAAGCTGCCGAATGATCCGACAAAATTGTTGGAGATTAAACGAATGATGCAAGGGCCATTGTAATTTAGAGAACACGTCTACTTTATTCTTCAACGATATGGCAATTCGCTGAATGATCCTCAACAAGTTGTTGGAGATTGAGCAAGTTGGCATTATGATATACAAGACGTGCAACAATATAATGAGCATCTATCGAGTTTAACTACTGCGGAGCTCTAGGCAAATTCACCTGATTTGTATTTTTTGATAAGTGGAACTTTAAAACCGATTTTCCCAAACGGCCGCAACAATCGTTGGGAATAGGACTAATTTTGCAATGCAACACGGCATATCATCGAGTTTACCGTCTTCTAAGAAGATTATCTGGAGAATATAGAAACGCATCGAGTGATGTTAATCCAAACATTGGAAATTGAACGAAGTGCTACACTTCACTGTCTGTATGATGATCATACGTTAATTAGAGTTTGATCGTACACGGCAGCCAACGATAGTTAATAACTTGCAACTCGCCAAACTATTAAATGTCGTAAGCAAGACTTCATAGGCCTAATGTAATTGGAATGTACGACTTTTTTGTGCCCACTTATCTACGTATATCGTAATCTGATCTTGTATTTCGTTACATGGGTATGCTGTCATTTGTTTAATAAAGGTTTAACTATATACTTTATAAATACAACACCTTGGCTATTTTTATTATATGTGTGGAATTTTTTTAGTACAATAGGTATTTTTCAACAATTTACGAGCAATTTCATTACTTATGAAGAAAAAAATATTATTAAACAGATTTCTTATTATAATATAACTAGAAGTGTCTCGTGCTACAAAGTATTGCACTAATAATCCTTTGTAAATATATCGTGTGTCACTCGTATGACTGAAAATTTTGGTAGAATGCGGATGTATCAAAAACCAAAATTTGGGGTAAACTCCTGGCGTATCATAACGAAACGTCTGTGCATGATAATGACTAGCCACCTACTATGTGGCAAATCACAATCAATTGCATAAAAGTGGCGCCTAACAAATTCAAGGAATAAAGAGTGAGTGCAATCTATAATTTTATTTTTTTCCCCCATTTACCATGTCTACATCATAATCATCAAGCACTTTTGTTGGAAAAAAAGCTTCTCTTCCTGAGATTGATGTTGTAAATGGATGGGATACAGACAAGCTAGTTGAATTTTGACAATCAAGATTAAAGCTTAACAACAGTCATTTCCAAGCCCTTTTTCAAGAGAGATTAATGATTTTCCTCTATATTTAGATATCTTGATATTGCAAATAACTCATTGTGTTTTAATCAGAAAAAATTTTTTTTTCAACCTTAACTACTTCCTTATTCCGCCTTGATTTGTTACAATAAATGGTATTCCATCCATATCCATAGTAATTGTACTGAATCTATTACTCCGCGTCTGCCCCTTCAATAAGATCTCTTATAAGTGAAACAAGATTTTCCACTGGATATGGATGCTTGTCAGGATCAGCATCACAACACAACTTGGCAAGTTTCTTGTATGCCTCTGGTGCACAATCTGGCATTGATGGTTGTACTCCGTTCATAATATCTAATACTAAAAGTTTATCAACTACACTCACTGGACAAAAGTCTACGTAATTTTTGCCGATCATCGATCCAAACGATTGTACAATCAAACTTTGAGAG
>CAJVPJ010001186.1:0-11586 GCA_910592205.1 Paraglomus occultum | reverse complement strand
GCATAATATTGAATCCTGTTTAATCTCTCTTGAAAATTTTTATAGTCTCTGATTGGATTAGCCGGAGAGGGTTTATGAACAATACCATTTGGCAGATAGTCAGTCGCGGAATTCTCGAGAACGGATGGAAGAGAGTGATATAAATCTACCCAAGGAGACCAACAGACACAAGCTGCTGGTTGGGGGAGACCGGCATCGCGGAGTATCAGCATGACAGCCAATGACAAACCTAAACAATACAAGAGAAGAAGACATGTCTTAAGAACTTGTTGGATAAAAAGGTGATGACGATTGTAACTATTGCAACACGAGTATACACGGGGTTTTGTTTTAATTTCTCCATTCACCATTCCCATTGTATTGTCCATTCTGCATCTCACATTCTCCATTGTCCCTACATTCTCCACTCTCCATTCTCCCATTCCATTTTACACTAACTGTGTGTTCGTATCATAATTACCTCCACCAGCCGAATCGCCCATAATTACAATATTGCTGGGATTAATCGGAGTCAAACCCGAATTTGCAGGTGGTTGTATTAAATACAAGTAAGCAGCAAGCGCATCGATAACGGCCGCCGGAAAGGGAGACTGTGGTGCCAATCGATAGTCAACACTGAGAAAGCAAATGTCAAATGATGACAACAGGTTAATACGGATTAAAATTCTCATCACATAATAATAACAAGATGCAATCCAATTTTTCTTCCCGGTTACGACGTCATTATATATATTCATCGTTTTCCCCTCTCTTTACGCTGTCTACTCACCTAAAAGCACGAGCTCCAGCAGCCCTGACAACTTTGTTCACTAAAAACCTACTTTGTGCTGGACTACCAACACAATAAGCACCCCCATGCACGTATAGAATAACCCTATCCACATCACAAGACTGTTTTCTTTTCTTTTCTTCAATCCACTCGGCTTTTAAAGGTTTCTGTCGCATCGGATCTTCTCTCCACCTCCACCCGATATTCTCTTCTTGTCCACTCAACAATCCCGCCAATATGTCTTCTGCTTGTGACCTGCTGGTCTCAGGGACGGTAGTCTTGTGTATGAGGATCGACGAGGGAACAGTGAATAAGGTGCCAGAGGAAAACTTTTGATGGGTCTCTATGGTTTTGTGTTTACTGTGGTGCAGCACGCAGCGCAAAAGTTCGACAGAAAGGTGTAATTTGAGGTCCCATGTGGTATCGGGTGTCTCATTACGATAATGCTTGTAAAGCGTGTTGAAGAAGGTGTGAGTCAAGGGAACCAAGTCTCTTGGATAAACAACCATTTTGTTAATTTATATGAGAATATTACTATACAAATAATAGGCGATAAAAGGTTAAAGGTTTCCGGTTAAGCAATGACAGCGCTACTTAATCAGAAAGTTTTTAAGTTTTGTAGGTTGGAATTCTGCTCTTATTATATTATTCTATGAGTTAATAAATATGAAACATGTTATAATATAAACAGAAGGTTCGCGCGCGCTTCACACACTGCTTCCAACTTGATTAATTTTATCATCTTCGCCAGAGTTTTTATGGGGCAAAGGGCTTGTGACCAAATGTTAGAGTTGTGTCACTCGTAAGAGAAGCACAATACAACAATAAAAAAAAATAATAGACAATGTGACTCGTAAATTGGGAAATGATCTTTGCATTCCCACGAGACAATATGCCGTGTAACATGGAATGTACGTCTTATCTTTGAACATCTGCTACTTATTAATACATCAGCTGTCAATATTACAACATGATTTAATATTAATATCTGCTGTTTACAAATTACGTTTTGTTCTTGAAAAAAAGCTGTAATTATAGTAATATAAACCGCACCAATTAGTGCCAACTCGATAAAATTAACAAATCCAATTCCTAATAAAAAAAAAGTTAATGTCTATCCATCGTAATTTTCTGGGTTTGACTATGCAATGACGGAGAGAGATTTCCGTAATACGTAAATTCCGAGACCACAAAAGCCACAGCCAACCGACATCAAAATTATTGGTCTGGTTAAACTTTTTTTTTTTTGACTCTTACACCCTTATTTCACCCGAATCGATCAACAACGACGATGCAAGCGTTTAATTGACTGTAAACCAACAGATTATCGATCCCAGCTGCAAGCCAAAAAGATTTTCAGAAAGTTTACTTGTTGATTATTCATACTAATTATAATGTCTTTTTTAATCGAGTTGTAGGTTCTCGGAGACTACAAATTGGAAAAATCCGGATAATCATCATATGGTTTCTTGTGACAAATAAGCGATAAAATTAACAAGCGGATATCCCGACTGCTGTCATGTAAATATCCTGACATAAATTAGCTCATTCCTCGATATTATTTGTTTATTAACTTGTCATGTCTGTCAAAAGACATTCTCATCGCCATCGAACCACTCTGCCGTCTCAAAAAACTGTACAGTTTGCGTAACTTGTTTACGACAAAAATGGATTATTTTGTTTAAATTGTGGCTTTACTCCTAATTACCATAATTAAACCATGCAATTTAAACTCGCACGCATATTTCAATTCAATCGGCTAGATTATAAATTCAAAAGTACTTAGAGTTACTATTCATATGGTTATGCATACGCTGTTGTACTTTACGTTTGTATTTTACGTTAACTTGTATGTTTTAAAAGGAAAGAAAGGAATATAATAAAGAATTCTAACGAACAATTCTATTATAATAAACGCACATGATTTGACAGCACAATATTAATATGTCTATATCTTATCTATAATTAACATATGCTTATACACATGATATTAACAGAATAAAGTAAGTTTATGAGAGAAAGAAAAAGGCCTGAGAATATTTTTGTTCTGAAAAGACGTTGTTTTGAAAGCCATAGCGAATAGGGAGCAATTCACTCGGTATTCAATTAAAGGTAAACATCAAACATCAAACATCGTAACACTCTATATATGGTTAAATACGACTCTTTTTATCGCTAACTAGTCAATTGTTTGTCGGTATGTGGCGTTTGTAGGTGGGAACAAGTCATTGTTGATGGCAGACAAACAAACGAAATCTCTTATAATAATACTGTTTGTTGATGGATTAGTAATCCATTACCCCTTTAATTAACCGTTCAACTCAAACTTTATTTGACAAAACGAAGAGTCTCGATAGAACTAGACACGACATAACTACATTTAAACGCAAGATTTGATTATCTAACGTTTTTCTTATTATTAAGTTTCTATCTAACCCCCCACGCATTTGTCCCCTATATTCGGCGAGTCAATTCAGCTAAAGTAGCACAATAGGCCTGAAATTATAATAAAGTTACATTAGATTTATAGATCGATAAATGAAAACGACGCTTTGTGACATATAAATTGAAAAAACTTTTCTACATGTCGAATAATGCTTTCCCGGTTTGATTGTCTGAACTTACCCCTTAATTTTATGGCTGAGTACAAAGACTTGGTATCAGGATCAAGTTAATCACCTGTTCACGAACGATTTCAACATAACGAAAATCTATCTTTATTACAAAAAGGGAAAACTGAGAAAGAATTTAATCCAATAATGACATGCCTTTCTGATTAAAGCTAAATAATACTCATTATTAATTGACAGTATACGTAGTACCTACAACGTTGTCATCCTTGATTGGTCGGGAAAGAGTCTGCAGAATAGTCGATTAAAAGCGAATAGTGCTTGCAACAACTTGCATATTATTAAGTCATAACACTTATCAATGGATAATAACGCTTTTGTTTGTTAACGGTGAATGTTGTTTATTCTTATAAACATAGCTAAACGTTGATGACGTATTTGTTGGCTAATATCAAACTTCCTGACAAGTTTCTTTTTTCGACAACCTCAGTTCATATAATTGTGACAGAATGGTAATATATTGTCACTGTCACTGTTGCTAGTGTTAAGTTGGAATAACTTTTTAAGACGCAAAAAATAAACTAGCAAAACATGGTTAGTCACTTAAATCAAATCAAACTTTGTTCTCATAATAATAATCCGTAATATTTTATTTTTAATTTTCAAATTATACCTATTACCGACCTATAGATTGGAATAAAATAGCTAGTTACAATATTACAGTTTTAACATGCGTTGATAGGTGAACAATAGTAACGGAATTTAATAAATATTTTAAATTTTATATTTCTTAATTAATTTGTATTAATTACATAAACCATAAGAAATAATGCAACTTATGAAAATCAAAAATTTAGTGTCAATCCGTCATCAATAACAGATTCTCATTGCAGAACATAAATTAGATTGAATAGTATCTCCCATTTCTAATCTAAAAATTATCTTGTAAAATGCGTTAACCCTTTTTTATACCATTTTCTTTATTATCGTTCGAGTCAGAAGGCCCAATCAAAAACTTTTGGGCACTTGTCTTTAAGAAGCTTCTTTGTTAACTTGGCGGTGTGTTTCTGGTGTCGTCATCTTGTTAATTTTCCCAGTCGGTTTGAAGCATTAGCGAAACAAGTTTTTCCGATAAAACTTCCCATCGTAATGACGTTGTAAATAAGTATGTGATTGCAATACCTGCTGTACATTTACTTGAATATTGAGTACTAAAAAAGTAAATTTATTTGCCCGAATCTATTACACGTATTAATATGGACAATAAGAGCGCTTAAAAAACCATCCAATTACTGCCCAAGTTACTCACAGTCTATCAAGTGCCTATACTAATTCTTAAACTTTCTTAGTTAGTAAAATTTTTTTGAAACTTTGGCTGAACAACTGCAGTAACATGAATGAGTCCTAACTGTGGGCTGGAGTAAAGTTTCTGAACTAATTTGTCGGCTTTTTTTACAATATATGTTTGTGGAATTTTTTAAAATTTTCAAAATTTTAGCCAGATAATGCTAATTGAGTTAAAATGACTGTTTCCTTTATTAGAACTATTATTCCATATGAAGTACATATAATTCTATATACTAATACTATTTTTTATTACCTATAATTTTTATATAGACCAATGTTCAACACTTGGAAATTATTACCAAACTATAAAAATGTTCAAATGCTATTTAAAATACTAATATTAAAGCACTTGATATATTTTAGAAAATGTGCTACATTTTAAAAAGCTCAGTTATTTGATGTCTTATGTTTGAAACGGCTTTCAATTCTGGCATTTCTCTGTGTAGAATTATTGGTCAGATTATCTTGCAAGCTTATTTCTATTTTATTCCAAAAAGTCTTTAGTGTAATTCCGGATAGTTTTGTCATAAAAACATCGTTAACCTCGACTGCAACTATTTTTTGTCAAAGTTGTGGAGTAAGACGTTTGTTTTGGTTTCGGTAGTGTGCACACAGCGAGAGCTTTTATATGAACAAAAAGCACGAAAAGTACGGAATCGATCAAAGAATACGCGTTAGTCTCATTTGTGGCAGACAGTAAATCGATGTAATGTCATAAATCCGTTATGTCATATTCTGCGTCCCAATACCGAGTCACAAAATACAAGTTACGAGTTCTCCGATAAAAAAAATTCAACCTCCAGCTACATCAGAAACTATTACAACCCATATTGCAATATTCAAGAAGCAAGAAAAATATATAAATGGATACAACCTGACTTTTGCTATGCCCAATACAACAAATCGTAAAGCTGTTGCCTGCCGGGAGAAGATGCCACTGCTATCAGGGCTCTCTGTAATTTGGCCAACAGCAATTTTGCTTTGTTCCTATTAGTTTGTTTTTCTGTCAAAGCCCCTCGGTCTCGCTCAATTCTTGTCGACTGAGTCATGTTTTCTCTCTTTTTTTTGTGACAAGAGTAAAAGGCTGCGCAGAAAAAATTTACTGTTGCGGTCAAAATAATAACTATACCAATTGGGCGGAGAAGCAATAATTTAGCGCGTTTTCATCAGACAGTCGATCAAATTTGAACAAATGTGATAATACATAAATGGTAATACCGCTTAGCTGGATCTCAATGTCTCATGTCCGCATTTAGTAAAAATTACCTTTTAAAATAATATGTAATATAGTACTTTAATAAGCCAACAATGAACTAATGTCTAAAACAAATTGCGCAATCAATATAAACATAAAATACATTCTTAAGACGTGTTTCGTATTTAATTTTATTTAAATGGCACCCGCCTCTACTGTAAAAATTGTAAAATTTTGTTTGTGAATGCCTGTAATGCAAAAAAACTTTTGTAAGTAGAAATTCTTTTGCGCTAATTATTTTACAGTAAGAATTAAAGACAAAAATTGTAAAGCATGTGCGCTGGAACGTTAGCACTGAATGCGTCCTAATCGTAATAGCTTAAAGTGTGGTTTTGAAACCCCCATAATAAAAAACGGGTAAAGAGATTAATAATTCGTTTATTACTACGTATTCGCTAACACCATAATAACCTATTTGGCCATGCTGTTGGCAGAAAAAAACTTTTTATAAAATAATTATAATCATTAGCAATCGGGAGAATAAGATGTTTATTTGAAGCCAATGCTCCACTTTTACTAAAAAGATGATCTGTTTCAACTGCAAACAATGTCGGGACAACGCAAAAAGAGTTGGACTTTATCGAAAGCTATAGCGTACTTGCACATGGGTAGCGGAACAATTTGTCTCCACGACTGATCGTCTAATAAACAGGTTACTAATGTATATTACAAATTCGTGTCAAATGATACGGTACACATTCCCTTTGTTGTCACGGAATACTTTTAATATGAAGGTAGATATTTTTGATAGAGTATTGGCAACACAAATAGTAATATCAGAAAACCGATATATGAGCTCCTGCATTCGGACCTGCAGGAGCCTCTTTATAAGCATGACGTAATAACCTTTTTAGTATTAGCCTGGTCGTCGCAGCTCGGTGACCACCTGGAAATCGAAAATCCCCAGGACGCATCAAGATAAAAGAATCACAATACAGTATGCACTTTGTATTTAAGAAACCCGAAAACTTGGGAAAGAAAAAGTTTACCAAGTTCCAACTGTCCATTCAGTCAATCTTAAAGGTTAACGTTGTTGATCACCCTAGTTCTGTTACTACTTTCAAGTATTCAAACCTCGTTTCGTGAACATGCATACCATTTTCTTGAACTAACTTCAGCTTAGCATGATAATGTCAATCGCGTGTAACAATGTGGAATATAAAATCATCCTCCATACACGATCTCGGTAATCTCTAATTCTTCGCTTACATAATAGGTTCTCTGTTATAGTCATCGTCATGGTCAATCAGAGAGGTAATTAGAAGAAAAGTTATTCCTTACGTAAAGTGCGCGCGCTTAATACAACTAATGATATTATCTGACATCATCGATCTCACCTTCAGACGTATACATTGCCGCTATTGCTCGTACTCCACTTGGGGGATTCAATGGCTCTCTGGCTTCATTCTCTGCTACTAGGTTGGGAAGCATTGCCGTCGAAGGTAACAAATATCTCTTTTCCCATCATCGCCCCCTACCATCACTTCCTTTGACGATTACTTTGCTAATATCAATCGCATTATTACAGCTGCATTAAAGAAGGCCAACATTGCGCCTCATCTCGTCGAAGAAATCGTTTTCGGAAATGTCCTCTCGGCCAATTTAGGTGACTTTTTGGACTTGATATGGGATATGCATGCAAGCGTCATGGAGATAGTAATTTTTCTTACGTCATGATAAGGTCAAAATCCCGCACGTCAAGTAGCTTTGGGTGCCAAACTCGACGAGAGCGTCATCGCGACAACCGTAAACAAAGTCTGCGCTTCTGGCATGAAAGCCATAATCATTGGTGCCCAAGCAATCCTAACTGGCAACGCAGATGTAAGCTCTGTTTTGACAAGCTGACGTGGTATGTGTTTCTTGATCGATAGAAAACTAATATCCCAAGATGCTCACAGGTTGTCGTAGCTGGTGGGACTGAATCAATGAGTAATACGCCATACTATGTTCCCAAAGCACGGTTTGGGTCCAAGTATGGTGACCAGACTCTTGTTGATGGTATCGTCAAAGATGGACTGACTGATGCAAAGCATAGCGAGATCATGGGAATTGCTGCTGAGAAATGTGCGGACAAATACCAATTTAGTCGACGGCAGCAGGTATCAACGGTTTAATTGTCCTGTATTCTTTGTTTTTTGTTTTAGATAACCAGTCAATGATTCCTTAAACTCTTACAATAATAGGACGATTACGCAATCTCATCATACCATCGTGCGCAGGCAGCATTCAAGGCAAATTATTATGCAGACGAAATTGTCCCTGTAGCTGTCTCTGGAGGTAGAGGGAAACCCGATAAAGTTATTACGCAGGATGACGAGATTACCAATGTCAGTCTTTTTTTTTTTTTTTTTTTTGCTTTTCACCCTTGACCCTTTACCGTCATTTACAAATTTACTTTTTTGTTTTCTAGCTTAATATTGACAAATTACGCGCAGTGCGTCCGGCTTTTGTCGAAAATGGTACAGTGACCGCACCCAATTCATCACCGTTGAGTGATGGAGCTGCAGCAGTTGTTCTCATCAGTGGAGAAAAGGCACGCGAGCTAGGCATCAAAGTTGTTGGCAAGATATTGGGTTGGGGTGAGGCTGCTCAGGTTGGTCGACATCGTCCGTATTTGCACAAGTTTACTTTTTTTTTTAAAAAAAAAAGAAAAAGCTCATGAATTCTTGTATTCGTCAGCAACCTTTGGAGTTTACGACGGCGCCTTCGAAGGCAATCCCGAAAGCTTTGAAGCATGCCAACATTCCAGAATCATCAGTTGATTACTACGAGATCAATGAGGCTTTTTCTGTTGTTGCTCTTGCCAATTTGAAGCTTCTTGGACTGGATGAAGAGAAGGTTAACGTGTTTGGTGGCGCGGTGGCTATGGGTCATCCACTCGGATGCTCGGGTGCAAGAATTGTCTGTACTTTACTTTCTGTACTTCGACATAAAGAAGGGAAAATTGGTGTGGCCGGGATTTGCAATGGTGGAGGAGGAGCAAGTGCTATTGTTATTTCTGCAGAGACACAGTAATGGAAAACCGTTAATTAATTTATTCGTTATATTTACTTGCCGTTTAGAAATTTCGGAAAAGCTAGCAAATGAATACTCGATCAATTTACAGTGTCCTAATTATTTTATTTAAAAAACAATAGTCGTAGACGCGTATGTCTATAAGCATGAACAGGCAGTGAATTTAAATCAATATTTACTTAACGTCTCATACGTTACGAATACAAGGCGTCGATGCTTGCCAAGTACTGCCATTTTTCTTTAATGATCGCTAATTTAATCATCGAATGTCTAATAAACAATGCTTTATGATGGATTAATTTATCGCGTACTTCGTGTTAATGTTGAGTGAGTGAAGCAAAAACTAGCAAAAGGATAATTTTCTATTTTTAGGTTCATGATTATTTTTAGACTTATCTATTTAAATCCCCACACTAGGGAGTTTATTGTTTTAGAGGCTTAAAAAAAGTGTGATTTGACTTTTAAAGAGATGGGGAAGTTTAAACTTTTTCTATTTTTTTTTTTACTAAAGTTTTTTATCTTTCTCTTTCCCCGCTAATACGAAGAAACTGCAGCAGTAACGTCTTCGGTTTGTTGGGGGTTTACCTTGTACATGTCCCTATTGGGAATGTTCGCATTTCCAGCGGCACTTTCTGAAATTTAAAAGCAAATTAACAGCCTTCTAAAGATATAATTAGTCATGTTTAAAAATTACCAGAGTTCAAGAACATTAAATAATATGTTCTTGATCGTTGATCTAAAGCTGAGCACAAAATTCATGTAAGTACTACTTACAAGAACGAATGCCTTTGCCTTCGCGAACGTTTATACTAACTCCACCGTATCCTTCACCTAAAATAAACCAGATTATAATTAGACAATATAACAGCTGTGGAGTAGGAAACTCTAATCAGCAATGCAAATTTAAATATCATCAGGGGGAATACTGTATATGATGTACTCAGCGAAGACCCACGCCACATCGCTAGTAGTTGTCAAAATTGTGACACTTCTAAAAGTCATCACTCAGTACTATTTGATATGTACTAAGTATGAGCATACTTTCTTCTCAAATCCCGACTCCATCTACAACAATTTATGTCTCTCCTTCATATCCACTTTGCTCTAAATGCACACCCCTCCCTAAACGCGCGGTTTGGCACGGTGATTTAAATGCACGCACGTGATCTGTTTTTATTGACCAGTCATTATTATATTAATATTCTCAGTTGCTAAACGGAGATTGACATTGCAAATTGATGATTCAAGCGAACTGCTCAATAAACAAGCTTTACTTCTCGGATTCGATGCAAGTTGATTAGTTTTTGTTTATTCCTTTGAAAGATGTAATTAAAAATAAATTGTATAATAATAATTGTCCCATATTATTGTTGGTAGACGCGTATATAGTTCCCCGCACAACATTACCACCAATGAAAAGTAATTAACGCAGAGACGCCGGACGTGACAAAACGTCCAATAGACCCGTAGAGATAAAAGGTTAAAACCAGCCAACATTTTAAAAGGTTTAAGATGGTTTTCGAGGGAAGATGTGTTGTGTTGTATATCTAGATAATAACAATAATAACCTTACTCATATTACTCATATTTACGCTAATGACCGTGAGGAATATTTTGATATAATCGATCAAAACTATCTTAATTCTTAGAAATATAAAGAAAAAAAAAAGGCCCTAAACATGACGAGACTTCTGGTCTTAGAACCCTTCCTCCACACATCTGACTCTGTCCTCCCTCTCCCGTTTGAACATGGCAAGAGATCTCAATGGCATACGGACCTATTACTCGCCTTTTCAGAATACTGACTAATAAAAAAAAAGCGGCCGAGTTATCCTTATTAACAGAGTTGGGATTCGTCTGGGCGAGAACGCGCAGCAGACTGAAACCGGTACTTGCTCACCCCCTTCAAATGCTTCCAGTTGCTCATGACTAATGTCTATTTAAAAACGTATTTTATTGTCTGGTGGCAAGTGATCTCCAGGGCATATGGACCTCTTAGCCAAGTCCCGTGGTGCTGGAGGTTGACAGACTTTCCAGAATGTCAATGTTTTTTAATAAATCATCAGCCTTCTCCTATTGTCCAAACCATTATCGCGATAGTCTTCATTGGCGTCACTGAAGCGTTTTTTGTAATCTTCAGAAAATGCCAATATTATACACGGCTTCCCCGTCTTCTTCCTCTTATACTTGCCCGTTCCATTTTCAACTGACTAGAACTACCCGGAAAATCCCTTCTAACGCGACTTCCCATTTCTTCTTCCGTGCAGTCTTTGTACTTGGATTTGCCCGTCTACGAACATGCTCATCTCCAAGTACAGTCAAACTTCGTTATACCGAACCTCGTTATACCGAAGGGATTCTGGCTCCCCCGTTTTCTAAATGGTGAAATCCCCTCGTTATAACGAATTTAATAGTAAAATCTCGTTATACCGTTACCGAAGTTCGATGCAGGATTTTACATATTAATAATGCACGATTATGTTTGTTGTCGTGTTCAATAAATTTATTACTAGTATCACGTGTTGTTGAATTTTGAAATTTATTTCCTTTTTCGTATAACGTCACATGAGAATTTTTACATCTCAATAGTAATAGTTATTTTCGCTCAACCTTCCTGCCTCCATGCGACT
>CAJVPJ010001185.1:0-11588 GCA_910592205.1 Paraglomus occultum | reverse complement strand
GATATCGAGTCAAAGGGAGGTTTTATCTAAAACAAGCATTGATAATGGTTTCTTCTCTTTAATAAGCTTTATTCCTAGATTTACTCATTTGTTATAAACAACTTTAATGCAATGGGATACTTTATGCTTAAGTTGAAAGTTAACTAATCTCAGAACATGTTTGTGTGAGAGGGGAGGGAAAACAGCCTCTACCAATATTTCTTACTGATAATAAGATTTTGTTATCAACATAAACACTCACCAAGCAAATCAATGATGTGCAGCATGTTCAATTGTAAGGTAAATGCTTTCAAATGTCTCTTCACATGAAGGATAAGGGCATCTAAATTGCAATCTTCCTGCCTCTTCCTCTGATAATTGTGATGATAGTGTTCTTTATCATGAAATAAAATTTGAGTATCAAATTATTTAGCAGTATCAACAATCATGTAATGATGTATATTCGCATACTCTGTCTATTTGCATAAAAATCCATCAGTCCCAACAGTATGTAAATAGACAGGTGCAACTGTATACGACAAGCATTTTGCTTTTGGCTATTGCAGTATTACTGGCCTTCCATTCAGTACTCAATCTTGATTTATGAATAGGAGCATTGTCTTCTTGAAAAATAAAATTTTCTTTATCCTCAAGTGTATCCATATATGGCAAAAGTCTACCTTGCAAGAGATTAATGTAATCTCTTGAACTGACTTTTCCATCTAATCAAACTAATGGCCCAAGTCCATTTTTATGAAAGCAACCCCATACCATTATTCCATCTTGTTTTGATTTCTGGGTTGGAATAAGGCAATCAGCCTTATTATTAAATCTTTCCATTGGCTGCCTCCACACCCATCTTTGTCCATCTCCATTAATATTAAATCAGTGAAAGTATGATTCATCACTCCACATAACTTTTTCCCATTCACTCTTCCAGTTGTTTCTCTCCTTTGCCCAACTCAATCTTCTTTTTCTATTTCTTTCACTCACATAAGGCTTTCTAGCACCCACTCAACAAAGTAACCAGATTCATGGAGTCCTCTTCGAACAGTTTTTCCAGAAACAACTCTTGAAATTGAATCTGTTAAATTATTTTTAATTTCTTGGTATGGAATTAAAGTTAATATGATAATAAATGTTAGTAATGAGTTGACAGTATGAGATGCTGTAATTGTAATAGAGAATTTTACCTGTAAGAATAGCTTTTCTATCCTTCTTAACAACTCTTAATAATGCACGTTTATTTCGTTCTGTCAATACTTTGGTCTTCCTTTTCGAGGAGGAGGTTTAGCATATCCATAATCTTTATAAGTTTTATTACTTTTTGAACCATTGAGTAAGGGTGATCAAGCATCTGTGCAATCTTTCTCACACTTGTACCCATCTTCCAAGCACCAATAATCTGTCCACGTTGGAAGCAACTTAATTCTTTTCTTTTTGGAGTCATATTAAATTTAGTAGCAGTCTTATCAAACAAGGAGTACAAATTTCAGTGCCAGATAACTGAATAATAATGCATCGCGTTCAGTTGCTTTATATAAAATTTTTTATTCAACTTGTTAGTAAACAATCACGTATTAATAAAAGTTAAAAACAACAAGACGCGTCTAATTATTGAGAAAGATTGGGTTTCAGTAAGCATTTGGTGATTATCTAATTACAGAGACCTAGTAGACTCCATACCGAATAGCCGTCTGGAACGATACCGGGTGCGTGGAGAATAGTGTATCTTCAAACATTACTTAGTTCTTGATACAGTGACTGCTTGTTTGTGAACGTTCGATTTCTCCGTTGCCGAAAAACCGTCTGGAACGATACCGGGTCTGTGATGAATAGGATACACTAACCATTTGAATTGAAAGCGCTTCGTGGCCGCAGCTTGTGAAAGTCGCCAGTCAGGTACCCAGTCCTGGCGTATGGTGGACGGCCTGCTGCGAACGTTCTTCAAATGGTTAATAACTATGATGATGCAGTTACTCACATTTTATATCTATAGGCACGAACCAGGTGACGGCGGTGTTGACTTGAGCGGGTGGTTCAGAAAACTTTTTATAGCAATCCAGTGCAAGGTAACTATTACTATCGCCATTTATTTCAATTATATTTCTATTTCAGAGATTAAATCCTTATTTATACTATAGGGGGAGATGGGTTGCATATAAAGATGTACAGCGCTTTGAAGGCGCCTTATCGGGTGTCAATGAAGAAGTTGCTGTTGGAATTATGGTAGCCCGATCCAAGAGAAGGTTTACCAAAAACGCAATAAAACTCGTTTAGAAGTTCAGCAATTAAGATTAGAAATTGCTGAATTTCGACATCTTCTAGTCTCTTTTTTAAAATTAATATTCAGTCATAGAGGAGATATAAGGCGATTTTGTCAGTGAATCGAAATTCCGTTCAAATTTGAACGGAAAACAGTCTAAGGGATACAAAGTTTCGTTAGAATCTTTACACCATCAACCCGTGAGATATTATCTCCCAACACAGCTATTCCCCAGCTTCATCTTCTTAATATATGATGCTTCGAGTTTATCAATGATGAGCCCAATTGCTTGTCTGTATCTCCGATAATAGATCAAACTGAAAAATGTGGCAGTGTCATTTGAGATATGAATTTCTGAATTCTTATTATTATGGCCGATATCATGGTCTGTTATACAGTTTGACAGGAGAAATAACCACTATACGTAATAGTAAGAAATTTTCAAGCTGGGTTGGATAGCAATGTTCACAATCACCATTAACTGAACGGTTGGAAAGGGCAGTCATGTTCTATCAAGACATTTCCGATAAACAATCTGACTCCTTTCATAAGCTACTGGAGAGTTATTGGTAGTAGTAGACCACTGTCTTTTAATAGATCTCTCAAGGGTCAACATTATTAAGTTTAAAGAAACCCAAACCATTTTTATAGTGAGAATAAATAATTAGTAAAATACACGATAATGAAACTTTTGTTAAACCTACATACAGCTACTAATTGTCCGCAAAAGTAATTAATATATTATTTTTTGCACAAAAGTCTTTGGCCTTATCATGACCATTGAGCGCAGCAGATTTCAAATACTGCTCTCCTTTCGCCTTATCGCCTCTACCAGGGAGCGATCCTTGATAATAAAGCTTACCAATATTGTACATGGCAGTGATATTCTTTTGTTCAGCGGCTAACTCAAAATACTTAACTGCCTCTAATTTATTTCCCTTAACTCCAGTACAATTCCACAAACAATGTCCGTATATTAATTGAGCATCAGCCATTCCGTTATCGGCAGTCTTTTTGAACAATTCTGCGGCCTTTTTCAGTCTTGCTTCTTTTTGTTCACCAGTCTCATCTGGTGTTGGAACAAGATTGTAATGTAGATAGTAACCGTAATAGTACTTTGCTGTCATATCTTCCCATTCAGCATGCACCTTAAACGCTTCGAACGCCTTTGCTCGGTCTCCTCCTGTTATTTTGTGTTGTTTAATAGCATCTTCGATAGACATCACTTGTGCAATTTTAGCCAATCCGTCTAATTCGAAATCATCATCTATACAGGCTATTGGGTCAGCTATAGTGTTCGTTACAAAAAGTTCACTTCCCGTCGAGGAGTTTCTGTGTGAGGATTGTGAGGAAAGCCGTGGAGAAGCTGTTGGCTTGAGCTTCTTTGCTAAGTTGAAGAAAGTTGTGAAAAGTTCACTCAAACGAGGACGCATTCCTGGAGAAAAGCTTGTAGCTGGCGAAGGAAAAGGAGATACAGATGAGCGAATGAGCGAATTTCAAGTGCCGAAATTTCAGGTATTCTAGACAAAAACCTGCGAGAGTGGCCTTCTTCCATTCAGGTGGAACAGTCTCTCCGAACACAACCTTGCCCGTGTTATTGGCGACGATTTCGCTTACTTGAAGAAAATCAGTGATTTCATGATAAGGCTCTTTAAGTTGAGCGATTTCCCAAAGAAGCATGCCAAAACTAGAAACAAGGTGGTTAACATAGGTTGATTGTTATGCAAACGGTAATGGTATCTACCCACCTGTATATCTCGCATTTCATGTTGTAACTGAGTCTTGGGTTGTTTATTTTCTCGGGGGCCATATACCGCGCTTTTTCTAGTGTGTTCTCCATTGATGAAGTCGGACCATAAAACGTACGACTACAAAATTATAAAGGTGAGTTAAGTAACTACCAGCCTTCCTGCCCAGTTGAATACTTGTCGGTTAATTTGCCTAGCTTGCCGACAGATTATTGATACATACCCGTAACTGAAATTTTGGATTTTAGCTGCATATCTATCGGTAATCAATACATTTGCGGACCGAATGTCATGATGATAAATGGAAATAGAGTGCAAGAACGTTAATGCTCTCAGGACATCAATAGCAATAGATGTCTTTATATTCCAAGTAAAAGCATCAGGATCAGCCGTGTATGCTTCTTTTAATGTTCCAAGGTCCGCCCATTCTGTCACGAGATGAAGCCCATTATCCAATGAGACCAGTCCATAGAACTTGATTATGTTCTCATTTAATTTAAATCTCTTGTAAATAATCACTTGACTGATCAATTCTTTACTTCTAGTTTCGTCGCCCGTTCCAATAGCCTGAGATTTCAACGCAACTTCTACTGGTATACCTGTTTCTGGAGGAGTATAATATGCCTTTTGTACTTTGTCTATTTGCACTCTATCACCTTCGTCTGGTTCTTTAATCAATGAAGGAGGAATCATGACCGTCCCGAATAGTTCATCCGAGTTGTAGTGCGAACTCAGATGTGCTTTGCTCATGTCTTCAATGGTTTCTAGGTCAGGGTTGAATTTATTTCCTGCTTGGGTGGTGATGCCTGCGTGAATGTTTTCCATAAACTGTAATTGAAAGCGAAAAAGTAAGAAGATGTATAATTTCGAGAATCGCGCTGAGATGTGAAGATAATCGAAATAACACGTACGACTTTGAGTTCTTTCATGTCTGCCGCAATGGCTTCAGTCTCTTTTTGTGTTTGAACAGCCAATGCAAAGTTCAAGACTCTTATTTGGCCATCGAACTCTTGGCTTAATTCATTAAATCGGCCCGCAATATCGTGAGACATCAAAAACTTTTTCAATCCTGTTTTCGAGAATGATCAATAATCGACGTTTTTTTTTTTTACACCATTCCAGACTCTTTCATTAAACAGTTCGTAAGCCTTCAATTCAATTTGCAATACCAGATACAAACCTGAAAGTTGATAAATGTCTTTAACAAAATCCCTAATCTTCTTTATAGTTTCCACGAATTTCTTAAAATTCTGGTAAAATTCCGGTGACTGCAATTCCGTTTCATAATCTCTTGCTTTCAATTGAAGACTCCTGACTGCAGCCTCTGCTAATGCAGCTCGATCGAATAACGCACTGCAAATACGCTTATTATGTTCTGCCTCTTGATACATGCTTATGATATCTTGCACCACACCAGTCACTGTGTTGATTAGAGGAACGAACGGAGCAATGCATTCGACAACATTGGCAGCACCGCGAGAGACTGAACCCGCAGCCGATAGAATTGTGAACGATGTGTCGATTATTTTTGCTGTTCCCTCCATGCTTTTCTTTCTCTTTCTTTTTCTTTTTATTGAATTTAACGATTAAAGTGTTAGACGGGTCGGTTTTATACTTGCCTTCATGCAGATTATTTACATAACTAGACTGAATGCTATGTATCGACGTGACACGACATTGAAACGATTGGCGCTTCAAAATTTTCCACAAAGGATCAATGCATTTTGCATTGTTCTCCAAATAATTGAAAAGGAGTCATACACAATTTAAATAGTTGATGTGATCGCTCTTCACAAAGGAGTTGTTACAGCTTTGAATCAATATTGTGCATTATATATATTCTTATTCATAATGTCACAAAAAATAAAAATAACAACAGAATTTATTGGTATTGGCTGTAACAAAGTAGCCCAAGTAGCAGCGTGGGCAAAGAATGGGTTGGTGGCATTTGGCGCGAACAATTTTGTTGCATTGTACTATCCCACGGTGAGTAAAACTATTGCGGAATGATTAGTTTGCTCGAATATTCTGAATTATATCATGTTAATCAATTAGAATCCAGAAGCGAGAGGCGTCGTGGTAACGTTAGGTGGACATACTGCATGTGTCAATTGTGTTGATTTCATTAATAGAGGTAGGACAATAGTTACTGTTACTAACAACGAATATTACGTATAATCCATGAATTGCAATTATTTAATCGTAATATAGGTGACGAAAAAGAACAAACAAACGTTGCAATAGTCTCCGGATCTGCAGATAGAACCGCGCGAATATGGAAAAAAACTTCTGCCGGGAAGGTAATCTGCTTTTTCTTGAAGATTTATCCTCACGATTATATTTTAGTGTCTTTTTTTTTTCCCTTCACCGGCGAGATTACAAAAATAAAGATTTTATTTATTGTCATTTTTAGTATGTTAGTTCGGCCGTATTACTAGGACATTCCGGTTCGATAAACACACTTGGTGTCGTTCGTGCCCGATCCATACTGACTGAACGCGATATTGTGGCTACCGGATCTGCTGATGGTACTATTAAGATATGGGAACGAACGATCGAAAATGAAACAGAAGGTTTGTACGAGCGATGTTTATTGGTGATGAGCGTATTGACATCGAATTCATATTTGGGTTCTATTGCGTGAGACGTACGGCCAATTCAGCCTGTTCATTTATAAATTGCGATTCTGTAGATAAGGTTGAATGCTTACAAACAATCGACTGTGGAACCAAGTATCCTCTGGCGTTGGCGATTACTTATTTACCTAATACTCAAGGTAGATACATATCACAAACTGATTTGTGGGTTGTTCATCATATTTAACGTTGGGATTATCTCCAGTTCCCATTTTAGCGGCTGGAGGCACAGAAAGACGCGTTGTATTGTATATCACGATTGACGGGAAGGTGCAAACACAGTATTTGATAAGGGCTAAACTATCTGGTTTATCATTTTGTATCTCCGTCATCCGCTTACTTCCTCAATTAATGGCCAGTTTGTAGAGTCGATTTCACTTCAAGGGCATGAAAACTGGATCCGATCTCTCTCTTTTGCATCCGCCGCGTCTTCTATTTCGGTGTCTAATGAATCACCAAAGAATGCGTATGCTATACACGACGGTGATCTCCTGCTCGCCAGCGCATCGCAGGATAAATATGTGAGGCTATGGAAGATTGCCCGTATTGGTGAGGAAATGAACGACGAGGATAAAGGGACGACAGAGAAGGGTGGCGATTATGTAAAGGAAAACGATAGTGGGATGTTGACAGACGACATTATTTCTGCTTTACGGGGAAGCACCATGTAAAGTATCTTTACACATTTACGTTGCATAATGTGAAAATGGTGAAATTTTTTAACACAGTTATTGTTCCGTAGATCAGATGATAAGGTACAGCTAAGTACCCGTGCTCATATTATCGAAGTTGAAGTGTCTAGACAGGAAGATGAGACCAAGAGGTTCATAAATTGAAAATCAATTGAGGACGTCCTTTAATGTTCGGTGTACCGGAAGCATATTGTTATACTGATATCATCTTAATTACAATAGAAGACAACGTTATAGCATAATGTTCGAGGCTTTGCTTATGGGCCATGATGATTGGGTTTACAGTGTTGATTGGCAACCTGCGTGCTTCGTAAAAGGTACTTAATCGTTCTCACTTTGATTTCATAACCAGACCAATAACTCTTTCTAAAGTACGTTAACCTCTTTTCAATAAGACGCGACCAATAACTTAGTCTACCATCAACCACTCTGCCTGCTAACCTCTTCATCAGACAAATCTATGATGATCTGGAAACCAGAACCTGACACCGGAATATGGGTTAATTCGGTATGATCCCATATATCTCGTGCCATATCCCATTGCCAATTGATTTGAACGCTGAAAGCATAAGATGAAATGTAATTAGGTTCGAGTTGGGGAAATTGGTGGTTATGCCCTTGGACTCTATGGCGGATTATTTGCACCCGATGGAAAGCATATTTTAGCACACGGACATACAGGAGCTTTCCATTTATGGAAGATGATTACTGAGAATGAAGGTTGATTGAATATGATACAGGATATTGCAAATTTACATATTTAATACATTTGCTAAGAGTCGTTTATATATTTTATTTGTATCCCAACGATTTTATTCACAAGATAATCAACATTGGCGACCGCAGATATCAATAAGTGGTCACTTCAAAGCTGTTCAGAGTATTACTTGGGATCCTCTGTGTCGATTTCTTGTTTCCGTCAGGTATTCATGCAAAGCTCCCTTTCTGCCCCTATTACTTTATCACTGTACTAACACTTTTAAACCAGCCTTGATCAGACAGCAAGACTATATGCACCCTGGCGACGGAACACGGACGAGGGCAAGCAGCTAATGACTTGGCATGAGATCGCCAGACCACAAATTCATGGCTACGATATTCAGTGTATCAGTTTTGTAGACGAGTGGAAATATGTCAGCGGATCTGACGAGAAGGTAAGGACAGCAAACAATATGGAGATAAATTATACGCGGCACATGAGTTTTGACTAATCGAAATTTAATGTTTTTAGGTTATTCGCGTATTCAGTGCACCAAAGACTTTTGTGGAATCTCTATCCAAACTCACAAATTCACTCAGTACAAGTAAGGATGCGGTGGGTATTCCATGACATTGCTACTTTTAATTATCTTTACTGATCCGTCTCACTTTCTCGTGCAGTCATCTCGCCCTATAGGAGCAAATCTCCCAGCATTGGGCCTGTCCAATAAGGCAGTCTTCGAATCAGACATTGCGAAGTTGGGGGAAAACGAAGAATTTCTCAATGGACAGAGCTACGCACATCCTTCCGCGACGCCCAGTTCTTTGACCGAGGCTATGGAACGACCACCATTCGAGGAGCATCTGCTGCAGCATACGCTTTGGCCTGAAATTTATAAGCTGTGAGTGAATGCTGTCGAACGATGTTTTGCTGGTGTGAAAAGTCATTGTGGTAAATAACTATGTATATTATTAACTGTTTGTACATGAACGTAGATATGGACATGGTTATGAGTTGATTAGTGTTGCTAGCAGCCATTGCGGAAAGATTATTGCTTCTTCTTGTAAGGTGAGTTAGTAAAACAGATCCTAACAAAAATTTGCATTCATCAACTTTGTACTAAACCGATCGTCATCTTCTTCCTATCGAAGGCAACAACGCCAGAACACGCTGTAATACGACTTTTTGACACCGCAACGTGGAAAGAAATTCCCAACCCATTACAAGCTCACTCTCTAACCGTAACACAAATACAATTTTCACATAACGATAGATACTTGTTAACGGTATCCCGTGATAGAATGTGGTCATTGTTTGAGAGATGTGAAGCAGGTAGTTATGCGACACATAATGACGTTTACCGCTGTCCGCTGTCCGTAACACTACAATAAGTGTTATCGATTGTTCAATAGTTCCTCCATACAAATTGGTTACAAAGAACAAAGCACACGCGCGGATAATATGGGATTGTTCATGGAGTCATGATGACCTATTGTTTGCTACTGGATCCCGAGACAAGAGCGTGAGTAGGCAGATATCTTACGTATTGAATCATCATCTCCTAATTTTCTTCACTTAATAGGTGAAAATCTGGCGTCAAGTCGAAAACAAAGATTCTAGCTCGTGGTCGCAGGTGACAACTTTGAAATTTGCCGAGGCAGTAACTGCTTTGGATTTTGCTGGATGCCTTACTCATGGATGGTGAGCAATTGGATTAAGAGTTTTGATATGAACAAGATTATTACTTTAATTGAATGATATGTTATTCCTATTGCTTCTTTTGTCTAACTCGAGTCGTTTGTTCATATTCAGTTATATCTTGGCAATCGGACTGGAGAATGGTGATATCCTCTTGTATCAATCGAAGTTATCAGATGCGGCTAAATGGACATATTTGCATGCAATAGAGAAGTAGTAAGTTCAAGATAATTGAAGTAAATTGCCCGTAGAACACTGCTTACTCATTCTCTTCTTTAGTTTATCTCATATTTCAACCGTCACTCGACTCGTGTGGCGGAAACCACAAAATAACGATGTGGGCACATTACAGATAGCAAGTTGTGCTACGGATCATTCCGTAAGGCTTTTTAATGTCATGTACGAACAGTAGAAAACACTTTTCAGGTAAAAGGTATTAATTGTGATAATATGCTAATGTGAAAGAAATTATATTTAGCCCACATAATAAATGACATTAACATGCTCTGAGTAATGGTGTATTTGCTGATTCGTGAATAACAATCACAAATAAGTTCAATCCACATCAGCTGCGTTCCTTTAAATATAAGTTCCCTGAAACTTCTCCGTTATGAAACCCAACTTGTGCAATTTCACTTGAATTCTCATTACTTGGCGCTAGGAACCATCAATGTCATATCTTAAATCCTAAATTCCTCATACATGCTTTGTGTGCCTCAATAAGATCTTTACAATTCTCCTCGCCTTCATGGAATATGCATTCATCTCTTGCTCTCTTCGTATCGGGACATGCGCAGCATGGTTTTAGTCCAGGTGATGGTTGCGTTGGGGGAGAGGTAGCGGAGGATGTCGAAGAGACCGTGGAAGAGCTTGAGAGTTCTTGTTGTGGCGCCATATCATGAACGAAATAGTTTTTTTTTTTTCACGCAATCGACGGAAGTTGGTTTTCAAGCCGATCCTTTCCAAAGATTATAATTAATTACCGTTACTATTATTACCCGCTTTAACATTTTAACGAATTTAGCTCGATTTAGCCATTACGTTATACGCTGTTAGATTATATGAAATGAGAGAGAGAAAAAGCTATTACGAAATAATGAAGCATCTATTTCCCGAGATCAAAAACCAATACAAAAGAATTTTACACCCAAATCTATCAGAACGTTTCAGAACCTATTAATCAAACACAAAGTCTGAAGTAAAAATTCCCTATAATCAATATGTGAGTTATTTACATTTACTAACTTTCGAATTTCATTCTGATAAACAAATTCTTGAAAATATGCTAGATGGAGATGATTCAGGTGCAAAGCATTCTGCTTCGCCAACTCTGGATTCTGCATCACATTGGCCCATTTACTTGACAAGGCTAAAGAAAGAACTGTTACGTTGTTGAGGAATTCGAAAAGATATTAGCTTAAAAAACGCACTTAATGATCAAATGGCGAGTAAGGCAGTTTAAAACATTCCTTTCTGGCATCAAGTGAGAGTATTTGCCTAAGAAACTCAAAAGGCTAGAAATATTTATACATTGTTCAAGAAGTAGGAATAGATAAATCAAGCAAGCTATAATGCTGATGCTATTTCTAGTTTAACAAACGTTCAAACTCAAAACCTAATAAAGCTTTTCTCTGAAAAACAATGTAGAATTAGTTAACGAAACTGAATGTCAAAAAGTGATCGGCGTGTTCACGCGAACCTCCGAAGAAAACGAACATGATTCGAAATCACCAGAAACGAATCTAAAGGAATCATCAGAGGCCGAAGTATCCGATGATGAGGATTCCTTCAATAGCCACCATCATAATTCCCACCCGCTCATCTCACACAACTCCCTCCAATTCCCGAGCCTGATTACCCGCCTAGCAA
>CAJVPJ010001184.1:0-11622 GCA_910592205.1 Paraglomus occultum | reverse complement strand
ATCATGTTATTTATCATGAGGAAAAGGGAAGAAGGAACAACACATTCTCTCTTACGCTATGCTTTAATTCTAACGTCTGGGTACTCACCATGTGAATAAAACTGAAAACCACACAGATGTTGGTGAATCTGATCGATTGGTTTAAAGCTCTGCACTAATTCTGCACCTTTGTCTAAAATCGATGCTTTACGCGACAATTGCTCTCGCCCTTCGGCATAAGCAACGATATGCTCCTTTGCATCTTCGAGTTTCTTCAATTTGAGAAAGGTTCCCTAGATTGGAATGTATTGTTTGTCAGTTAGAAAGAGCCGACATTAGCGATAATGATGAGAATCAGTTGTTTTTACTCACGCCTGCAGCTCCGCCGACGAAACCGGCAAGAAGGGCATAGGCTCCTCGCCTATCGAGGCGCGGAAAAGTCTTGAATCTCTGCAAGAATCTAATCGAGGCCATCTCGTATTAGTATATGGGAAGTCAATGAGATTCATATCGTTATTACATAGTTTCAGAAAGAACGAAGGCAATGACGAATTCATGACGCAGAATGAAAGACAAAAGTTGTGTATATTTTAATCGGGTTAGATTTTGACTATAAGAGACGTCATAACGCCACGCCACAATATAATTAGTAATAGTTACTGTCAGTTGTGCGTGCAATTCATTTATTGGCTATGAGATCTTAACATTGTTATGCGCATTATCTTAAAGGAAATATGTTTCGAACTCGTTGCTAGTAAATAATAAATCGTGTGAAGTCATTAATCAATAAACACGATGCATACTTAATAATTGGATAATTTACTTTATCATAATATGAATCATGTCGGCTCATCCGTTTATCTCGAGCAGAATCAATTTAACAAGAGAAAGCTATTACTATGTAAACTATTCAAGGATACATAACCACTATTACGAGCATCAATGTCATCGAATGGAAACCATTCCTTTAGGCATCCTTTGCCGAGTTTGTAACTGAGATCTCTTGATAAAATCATCGAGTCGAAAGATCTTTTTGCTGAGCCCTATTACTATGTGAGAAAGATTAGCTAACCTGTTCTAGACATGGGCACTGATCGGACTAGCTGAATTTTGTATGCAGTTGTGCTTCAGAAATAATAGAAGCCCTCCCCGGGTAAACCAAATTTTCTTTACTTCCACTTCGCCGTATCACATCTAGACCATCTTCTAATTTAGTGGTCCTTTATTGACACACGGTGGACCGCTAGAGCTGTTTTTAGACCATCTTTTAAGGGACCATGAAATTCCTTGCTTCTTCATCAGCATCTTCTACCTCCTGTTGATTAATATAACCAACAATGTGAAGTTCTTTCGGTGTTACGGTCGGCGTCCAAAATAGGGTTGGGAGAGCAATTAATTGCGTAGGTGTGTTCTGCCGAGAGGGATTTTTCACAATTTAGCTCTTGTCGCTGCCCTCACTACAACGATTGCTCACTTAAGGCTGAACTAAACTGAAGAGTGACAATAAATATTTATATGCGTGCTTCGCTTTCACTCCCTATACGATGTATTTCTCCTATACTCGTATCTAAATAAGGGTACCCACGATAAATAAACAACAACAATTTATCTACCGCGTAACATTTTTATACTAATTTTAAACAAGGGCGAACTTCGATTTAGTGTTTTGAATAGTCAAGGAATGTCACTTATTTAATTATAACAACAAAAAATTTAAATTATCAATCGAGATACTCTTGCTTTACTGCACCTACGGGTCGTTACCGATCTACTGCCGATAGTTAAGTCAAAAAGCTTAGTTTTCACGACGATGGAAATAGAATAATGAAAGTAAAAAATGTTTCGTAATAATTAAAGGATAAAGATCAGATCGATCGTTTATATATCCGAATACTTCAGTATCGAATATTATTATTTTTCATTAAACGTACAACAACATAACATAACATGAGGATTTTTGACGGTCGGGGCGGGCTTCTTATATACATTTTGCTGTTACTAAAATCGTGTTACTTTTTCTACGCCACTGAGCGCGTATTTTCTATCTTTCCCACGCGTTATTTTCTATTCATAGATACATTTTTTGTGTTCAAAACTGTCACCAAATTTTCGTTACTCGCGTTTGCTTTGAGTAACATCTAATTGATCGTCAAGGGGTGTTGTTTATTTACTGCGGAGGAAGATTTTACCATGTGACTTGCTTATCGATCAGCTAGCCGTAACAATAGTGTCCTGTCAGCTGTGTGCTACTGTAGATAGACTACATGCAAATTTAAGAACGGATACACAGAAAAATCATGGTGGATGGCTGACGATACTTAAAGCCGCTGATAATTTTGGGCAAGGCTGATAATGCTGTCCAACTTACCCGTGACTAATACTAAGGGATGTCAGCAACATAGAAGTCAGTGCCCAGACAGTATGCCGTGCCTTAAAAGAGTCTGGGTTAAAGGCAGCAACAAAAAGAAGAAACCACGACTTTTACCGAGACACATCCGCCAACGACTTGACTTTGCAATGAACTGGACAGTGGAAGACTGGAAGCATGTTATTGGTCTGATGAGACTAAAATAAACTGCCTAGGATCAGATGGACGTGAGTGGGTGTGGAAAAAGCCTGGTAGTACACTGATGGAGCAGCATGTCAAGGGGACAGTTAAATTTGGAGGTGGGAGTCTAATGATTTGGGGTTGCATTATGGCTCAAGGGGTTGGTTATGCATGCTGTATAGATGGGAATATGAATGCAGAACTTTATACATGCATTCTTGAGGATGAATTCCTTCAAAGCTTTGAGTACTATGAGATGGATGTGGATAAAATCAATTTCCACAGGATAATGATCCTAAACACACCTCTCATGCTGCTCAAAAATGGTTTAATGACAATAATATTGAGGTGCTGGACTGGCCTGCACAGTCACCAGACCTAAATTTCATTGAGCATTTGTGGCAATACCTTAAACAACAGCTTGCCACATATAAGACTGACCCTGTTAGTATGTATTAGTATGAGTTATGGGAACATATAGAGGCTGAGTGGAATAACATTTCACCACAAGTATGTATGAATTTAATTGAAAGTATGCCAGACAGTCTAAAAGCCAAAGGTGGCTATACAAAATATTATTTTTCAAATTTTTAGTATGAGTTACAAAACTGGCTCAATGCACTGATAAACTTTAAAAATTCATAACTCAAAAGGTTTAAATCTTTTTCAATAAAACAAAATTGTGTTAAAAGCCAGAAAGCAAGACTATATTGAGTCAAATTTATTTATTTTGGTTGGATAGTTGTGGGGTTATTATTATATATATAAGCCTATGCATTCAATTCTTCCAAACATTGAATTGGTTTTGTGAGTCACTGTAAATCTGCTTTTTTGCAGTCTGATCCATAAGTTCTTATCATTAGACCTAAGCTCTACAACTTTATCTTCAAACCTTTCAGAGAATAAACACTGAGCTTTTATTTCTGCCTGCTTTGCTGAGATCATTTTTCCCCTTGCAACATTTGCTTTGCAGAATGAATTGGCAAGTTTTTGATGCTTATTGATCCAGGAATTAGGGTTCTGGGAGGAGTAAACTTTATATGTTCCAGAAATCAGTTACCAGAATATAATAACTCTTCCAACAAATCTTGTACAAAATTCAGTAGTTATGTTTGAGGAAGTCTGGTCATAATGGTCAATTACAATGGGATCTCTTTGGAATCTGGTAATCTATCAGAAGAATCTTCTTCCTCCAGTCTTTCTGTCTCTATCTCTGGACAGAAGGTGGATGAAGTATTGGTAATGGTTTCTCTCTCATGTGATAATTTCAAATTTTCAGAAAACCTGTGACCATTGGTAATAGTAACAGGTTTTATATTTCATGAGATAATTCTGGGAAAGTACTGACTTCTCAATATTAATATTGTTAATGGTTTCTGATAAATGCACAGTATCAGAGGTCCCACCCCAGTCAGCTGATTCATGCTGGAGTTTCTTTTCCTTATTGCATTGCCTAATATTTTTACTGATACTTTTCTTATTTACATCAACCAAAAATGTGTCCATCTCCTTATTATTATTAACAGTTTAAGGGATAATATCTACCTTGTTGATCATTGGAATAGAACCAAGTGACTGGGCATTGAACTTTTCCTGTTCAACTCACTAGTTATTTCTTCTCTTGGGCTCTCTGTTGTTGTTTCTTTTTTCTGTCTGCTTTGGTCATGCCTTCTATTACTATTTTGTGTTTGTAAAAACAATGAAACATGTGGATGCTTAGTATTAGAGAAAAGATGAATTGCACAGTTATCCATGGAAAATTTAAAATAAACGAGTCACATGGAGACCTTTAACCTTATTAATGCTAAACTAAAAAAGAGGTTTTTAAAAAATGGATTTAAGAAGTATTTTGGATTAGATGTTAGTTATTCTTGCCTTATTATTATCAAATTTCACTGAAAGATTAGAAAAACTGATGGTGAATATCATAGTAATAGTAATAGTAATAGTAATCATGAAGAGTATGAGAAAATTTATCTCACCCAAATAAAAGATTAACAAAGAATAGTTTCAGTTTGACTCCAGGAGAAGAAAATGAATTGGAACAGATTAATCATCATTTAAATCAAGGTCCCACACCTACTGAAAAAACAATTATTTCCTCTGACTTAAAGCTGCCTTAGGAGCAAAAAACAATGTTTCAGTGCTACTAAACAATTAATAGATTCCCAAGTTTCATTGATTTTAAAGCAGATTAGAAAGATAGCAGACAGGGTTAACAAAATGAATAAGATTAGGAAACTTGACTTTATTATTATTTAAAAAAGTCTCTAAAGAAGCTGGCATGTCTGAAGTTCCAGGGGACAGTGTTAGTGGTCAAAACTGATTTGATTGGTTTTCTATTCGGGATCCTGAAATAGTGGTTAAAAATATTGCATCACAAAAATTAACGGCGGACAATGATTTAAAAACTATTATTATTAAGTTAGATGGAAGTGGATAATAATAAATAATAAGGATGGTGATAAACCATTAGATATATCCACCAATAGTTATGAACCCGGTGTAGTCTCAGAGCTATTGAGAAACAAAAAGTATTCTCCGACCGCGTGTTCCCGAGATTATACTCGCCCTTAATCTCGAGTATTCTTTCGAAACCAGGATTATTATTTAAATCGTTGCAAGTTTAGTCTATAATCCCCAACCGATAGACTATTAGTCTAATTCCGCTAATAGAATCGACGTAGGAACGTACAGTATACAAGACCGTGAGTATAAATCATAGTTAAACGTCGCTAATTGTCACATTGATTTATTTCAAAGTAGGAATATCGAAAGGAAAGAGCCAAATCTCAAGGCCTATATATCAACGCTCCCCCGGGTATATTGGCTTGACACAGCAATAACACATGAAATCACAAATACTACTCCTTAAGTGAATCAGAATGGTCACGTTTTCAGGTATATCAAGTAAATTCTACAACAACTTGGTGAATATTCTTCACAAAGTTATAATATCTGAAAATAGTATTCGATTAAATGGTCATGTGCTCCGTTATAAAATTCCAAGTACAACTTAGGGAGATAAACTCTTCTCGAATTCAGCAGAATCACTTGACCATGAGAGGTAGTTATACTGGAATGTGAGTCAGTATTGGGATGTTGTAACGCTTGGGCGATGTAGACCGTCAAGCTTCTGTACACAGTGGTTTGTAAACTACAAGAGTAGTTTATTGCTCGTCAAGAATTCTAATTCTATCAGCGAAGTTGGGGTAATAGTGCATCGTTCCATATAAGACAGTCGCAAGCAATACATATATCAGGTAGATTACAAATTAAGATTTGGGGTCAAAGCGACATCAGTCTCTATTTATCTTCTCATTCGTTATTATCGAATGTGTGTGTTGTTTCAATGTGTTGTTTCAATGTGTTGTTTCGCTTAGGGTACAAAAGTACTATACTGTGTAAAGGAGATGTGTTTAATTCGACTGACCTGGTAAAACATATATTTATTTTCGGAAAGAATTTCAGCCCGTTGTTAATCTGTGCCCTTGTTCTGTATGGACTTTCTGAACAGTTATCTTTTTTACACGCCAAGCATATGATAGCAGGCAATGTCATTCATGATAAGGTTATTATGGGTCACAATAGGTGCGAGCCCACGTTCTGCAATCTCTTATAAGTATTCCAATTGAATACGACACTGTCTGTATAAATAGAGATGCGTGTTACTTTAGCACAACTGCTGTTCATATCCTCTTGCTGTGATTTTGGCATGATTTTTATGCAAGATACTGTATCTTTATGACTGTTTCCATCGACAATGATTGTGAAGGGCAAGTGTAACTTGGCACAGCATATCAGATGATTATCTCTCGATGATTCTGACAACCGTCCGTTTGGAAGAGGGCAACGCGTCAATTGTTTTTCCACTTGGCAACGTGATTATTGTTCTACTCTTGTTCCACTTTATCTCGTCCCTTGACTACAGAGCGCAACTCTTGCATTCTCCATTGGTTGTTCACCATTCCATCTCGCCCATTTCTTTACCTCATTCGTCACCCAAGAAATGACTCAACTCTTTTGGGATCTTCTCCTCGAGTATCCTCCTACTTCCGCTTCCATTCTCGGACCGCCGGAACATGACACTTTCGAAACTTATAACAGAAAACGTCAAGAGTTTTTACTACAGACACACACGGAAAATCTCCTCAGCATGTCTAGAAGGCACACGTCACAGTTGTTGGCATTAAGGGAGGAGATAATAAGCAGTTTCGACGATGACTATGTCTGTGGAATAAAAAATGAGATAAAAATAAAAAGCGTTTGCGAAGGACACAATGATAAAACTGGTGATGAGGGAGGTGGACATCAACTGGATAACGATAGAAATAGACGGGATGATTTGATCGAGGACGAAAACGACTACGACGCGGTAGTCGATATGGAAATTGATGATGATGACGACTTCGAAGCTCAGGCCATTGAAATTGTTGGTAGTACCGGAAACCAAAGTCTTAATCAGTCATTGCCGGAAACCCAACAAGACCGTCAATCACAGGGCGAATATATTCACACTCGGTCTTCTTCTTCTGAAATATCTTCCGAACACGCTTCTTCTCAGAGTTCCCCACAATGTCGCTACTCTCATATCGGTTATAGTTCTCCGACGATGGAAGCAATCTACGACGTCTGGACTAAACAATATGCTCTTCTTCGCATTAACCAACGCTCGCAATACGAAAAGCTCCGAATTCGTTACCTAAAAGAAACCATCGCAATAGAAAAAATGATCATCCAATCGCACAAGACGAGTGTGAGCAGAGTTTGTAAGGAGGCAAAGAAAGAGAGAGAACGAAAAGACGAGGAACTTGACGAAAGGATGGAAAAGAAAAAGTTGGAGAAAAAGAGAAAATATGAAGAGGGACGTGAATCCATCGACATGATGGATGAGGATCCAGTAAAGAGAATCAAAACTCAGGACACTGATAAAACTTCTGAAATGACTGCCAAGGTCAAAACGGCATTGGAGGACGTTGTCGAGATTGACGAGGATAATGATGTTATAATTTGCGATACTCGAGAGCAGAGTATAGATGATATAATGGTTGTGAATATCAAGAAAGAAATAGATGATGAATTCATTAACGATCATCTCGAGAAGCAGGCGACAGATGATATAAACGAAGATGCCGCGGATTTGTCTTCATTAAAATACATAATAACAGATTTCAAAGACATAAATCCAGAGAAATGCATGCGTCTCAAGAAGCGGATGGCAGATAGCGACGATAATGGAATTATCAAGAGTGAATTGCCAATCGATGATTTGGTATACAATTCATGTGACAAAATCAATTCGAGGGAATGCGCAGAGTATGACACTACTTATAGTATGGAAGATTGCGATACAAAGGAAATAGACTTGGGATACGAGTGCGAGAAAGACAATAGAAGTAAACAAGTTGGGGGAAATAATACGAGAAGTGAGACGGGAAATGCGGAGAATGTAGGAGATGAGAATGGTAGAAGGGACGAGGATAATATAACAAATAGGGATGATACGGGAAATAATGACATTATAAGGGACATGCATAACACGGTGCACATGAATAACATGAATAATAGGGTGGGCATGGATATGGGGAGTTTGGGCAATGCGGAAAATATGAACATTGTTGAAAACAGGGATATTGAGAACAATATGGACACTGTGGATAACACGGATAATGCGAGTGTTGTGGAACAATCGAATGTTGCGGAAAATACCGGTATTACGATGGGTATTATGGATTTTAATACGGGAGTCTACCAGTATGAAGAAAGCTCAAGAGGACCACCAAATCGACCTCGCGAGACAGCTGTCGCGGCTCCGCAATTGTTTGTAAATCAAACCTATAATATCCAAAATAATTCACAGTTAAACAACCGTCCGATATTTTCACAATTTTCCATAAACCCATCCCAAAAGCCAACGCAACCATCGACAACGCCTTCTCGTAAACTACCATATCCGACACCGGGATCGATGGTTTTACCTTCTCAGATGTCTTCATACACGCCGGCGACACGACCGAACCTGTCTTCTAATGTACCATCACATATGATGCTACAGCAGATTCCACCTCAGGGACTACCGTGCCCGACGCGGCGGCCCATTACATTTCCATTGCGCGTACCCCCATACGCGGCGACACGGCAAACTGTCTCTCCGTCACCATTTACAGTTCCTCGAACGCCATCGCAATACGCGATAACAAATCCACCCTTCTCGACGACGCAGCATCCGACGAATTTATCCTCTCAAACACCATCGTACGTGATACCGCAACCGCCAATGGCAACCTACATGACATCGCAGCCATTGATCTCCCCATCATCGCGACGAAATGTTTCGAATCTTACTCTCAATATTCCTCAAAATCAGCTTTGTCATGGATGGACTGTCCCTTCAACTGTCCCTTCAACTGTTCCTTCGACTGTTTCTTCGACTCCAAATTCATCGCCCGTTACGCCTCAGAATGCAGTTTATCACGCGGTATCCGGACAATTAAAAGGTTTCGATAATTTAATTAATGGGTTTCCAAACACAACACAAAACCCGGAATAGACGACAAACAAGAGATTGACAGAGTGATGAATGAGGGCAGATATGAAATCACTGTTGGATAATATATATAAAAAGAAATGATGGATGAGAACGCGACGTTATGAATAGGTGACGTTATGAATAGTGGGACGGGATTGGATAAATAAATGAATAGAGTATTTTTGCTTGTTAGATGTAAAACGGAACCACTATTGCTCAAATTTTCATATTTCCAAATGTCGTTGATTGATAACGTTATTATTGCGTGCTACAACTTTGGCGGAAAAAAAAAAGCTTCATTACGCCATTAAGCCAAACAGGGGAATCGAGGCGTAATGACCCCCGTAGCACAAAAAGGATTAGCTTTTGTCATACAGTACACCTTGGCTGGATTAGGCCGAATAATGAATGATGCTCCGACCCCCTAACTTGCAGAATCGCAAGTAAACCCTAACCCCAACCCCCAACGGTTGGAAATTCTTTGTAGAAAGAGAAAAAAACCTTATCAATATGCTCTTCAGGGTTTGGCGCCCATCTTTTGTAGATTGCTGTTTGAAATTTCTATCCATAGTTAACCAGGTGCGTTTTGACTCTCGTTTTTGTGTTCATTGTGGGATAAACGCATATCGTTGAGTGACAAACAAAAAATCAAGCTTATGTCAATCTCGGATTATCATAAAATTTTCCAGGCAATCATTTGAATAAAAACTGATATATAACATCAGTTCCTTGGCGAATCGATATCTAGTTTTTATTATCTTGTTAATTTGAGTGAAAGCATTTCCGTATAAAATCATTCAGGTAGCGACTATTGAAACCTTCCCGCTGTAAATATTTTTAGTAATCGTTTGTGTACAACTTATGCATAAAAAACTGGATGCAAACAAATAATAAATATACTGTATAATAAATAACAATAACAATAATGATGATGATGATGAACAAGAGAGCACCACCACTGCTAACAGTAATCTGCCTGTGATAACTGTCGTTTACAATCTTGTATTGACTGCAAACAAACGCACGCTATTATCGAGGCTTGAACCTCTTGTTTTACTTATCTGGGAGAAGGGCATTTTCTATCAGGCAGTCAATGTGTGCTTGCAGCTGAGTTGACTCAATATGACGTAATATTATCCATTTCCTAGTTGTTGAGATGGATTAAGTTTCAGATTAACGTAAAAAAAAAAAGACGTCCGACGGATCCTTTTGTTCATTTAATAATTTAGGTGAATTTTTAATTTTGCTGACTAAATGTTGCACGATCCTTGTTAAGATCTCATCGCGTCCTATTCAATTCAATTGTTCAGTATTCTGAGATTTAATGACGTAGATGTAAATAAAAAAAGTATTAATTAAATCAAAGTGATAAATACTCAACACATCCCCAAAGAACAGATAAATTATGTGCGCAGCATCCCAAAAGTTTAAAATACTTTGGGAGAGTAACAACAAGTCCAAATATAGACATTCGATAGTCGCACCTATAATATACTTCTTAGAAAAAATAAATAATTTATAACATTTATCAAAACTGAATGCAATCAGTTTTGTAGATCTTGCCAAAATCCACATTTCCACCTTTACAATAAAAATTGATGCTATTACTATTACTCTTAGATATGCGGTGCGGTATGTCTATGTAGACATACCTTGCGCCACATAATGGGATGACAAAAAACCTAAAGAGATTAAACAGAAAAAAGAATATATACATAATAAAATATACTACCATTATTAATAAAGATGAATGTTTCTATTATTACTATTTAAATGAGACAAATAACGTCAGCTTGTATTACCTCTTCAACATCACTTATAAATTGTAATGCCCCCAAAGTTCTCAGACATTCAACATGGAATTAACTGAACATTCCGCGCACATTACGCAACGTAATGCAGAAAATGATAGGACCAGGTTTTCTTTAGACAACCTGCAATGGAAAGTTAAAAGAAGAATTATTGTCCAGATAGAAGACCCATGCCAACTTGCTAAGTGCTCGCGAGCTTGGAACAATCAGGTGAACCTCCCATCCACAAAAGCCGAGTGGTTGATCCACCAAAATGGAACACACGCCCTTTTTCATGCCGTAAAAAGAGGCGAGAACATTAAGGTCATCATGTCCCTCTTCGAACAAGGAGTTCACCTTAGCCGCTACTTTTCTCAAAAGCTAAAAAATTCTTACGGAAAAGAGGACCCCAAGCTCATTGCCCTCCGACGGGAGTACGATGCTGACCGCGGGACGGACAACAACGGTATATCCTGGGCAAGCAATACAGGTCTTGACGTTTTTTTTTACATTATCCAGAAAACCAATGAGAAGTTCGGTGAAGATCAAACCTTCCTTGGTGAAAATGATATGGTGATTTTTGAATATTACTTCATACAGAAGCATTACCAGGAAATCGAAATTTTAATCAAAAACTACAGTTTTGTCCCATTCCCTCCTACACCACATCATGCCGACGAGTCACATGCTTTCGTCAGTAACAACAACAACAACAACAACAACAACAACAACAACAACAACAACAACAACAACAACAACAACAACAACAACAACAA
>CAJVPJ010001183.1:0-11632 GCA_910592205.1 Paraglomus occultum | reverse complement strand
TTAGAAAAAAAAAGATTTTTCATATGTTTTATTAGTAAATTTCAAGGAGTGACCAATACTTTTGGCCAGTATGTGTACATTACTCCATGATTCCACAATGAATGAATCCAATGACTTGTTGCCTGTAGTCCAATCAAGAGGTGCTTTACAACAGTAATAGTAACATAATGTCTTTACCATAGGTTCTAATCGATTTGCGCATGCCTGACACAATCCCTTTCATATTCGTCTTTTATTAGATAATATTTCCGTTCACTTGCATCATATGTGAATCCGATAGTGACCCAAGCATCTGTGGTAAGAATATCTGGATGCTCATCACATAACTAGTGGAAATTATACATAATAATAATAATAAGCCTATCATTTAAACTATTCAATAAACATGCGAATAAGTAAATGATTTACCTCAGCATAATATAAATCATGTGTCTCAACCGTTATCCCAAGCGGAATCAATTTAACGTGGGCACGAGCGGGTAGCCGTCCAAGTATCCACGTCCATATCTATCAACATTACTACAGTCGTATGGAATCCATTCCAAATAGACATCATTTGGGGAGTTGGTTTGTAATTGAGACTTCTTGATAACTCATCGAGTTGAGTATAATTGCTAGTCCATCCATCGGATAAGTGTTTATGTCCACAAATGCACCACACGGGACTGCATCGGAGTATTCCACATGCAGTGCAGAATCCATATCGGGAATAACAGTGATAAAACTTTCTATCGGCAACCATGTAATAGTTATTATTATTATACTCGGTAGATTTGGTAAACCCCTTTATGAGTTTGTTGCGATATTCGAGCCATGCTGCATACCGTCTAAACCGATATCATCATTGTTGTACTTGTGTGTTGGAAGTGAGTATTTTCTGGCAAATTCACTTATCAATGTCGAAGATTCTTCGTCGATTCCAAGTGATAGCATCATTATTGTATCATTTGCGAATTCCGTTTGAATAAAATCATACATACTATAGTTAGTATAAGCATAGTAAACGTTTTCAATCTGAGTTGACTCCATACGTTCAAAGGGTTTCTGCATGCATCCATTCGAGTTTCTCACTTTCTAAGGAGGCTGTAGCTAGGTTGTCAATTGCTACTACTAATCCCGACATAGTTTGATAAAAATATTTTCTCGCAAATCCAAAATCTTGTTCACAATGCTTGTGTTACATTACACGTTTTTGACCGTCAGAACCGCCGCAACTCATACCCGTTTATATCCCATATTCCAACATTAAGATAGGAATATAAACGGGTTATGATTTAGTAAATACTATAAATCTATTATACAAGTATATCGTACTACATGTGCATTACTTGAAACTAAAATCATTCACTCGTCATGATTTCCAAAACGGCGAACAAATCAATTTGTTATATTATTGAAACGGACTGGAATTAGAATTCCGTCTCCTTCTCTACGTGGAAATGTTGCAAGGTTTTACGCGGCGTAGACATTTATTTCGGAAACTTTATAATATAACTATTTTATTCCTTCGAAGTACTCTCCATTAACATTCATACGACGTTGCAGACAATTCTGCTAACTCTGGAAAGACTTTCATTGTCAACTTTGGGGTGGTGGTTTTAACAACTGTCTGAATATTCCTTGCCAAATTGACCTTTTCCTTCAGTTGCTTTTTATTCAAGGCGAGGGAATAAAACCCCCCCTTGCAAGGAGCATGGTTTAAACTGTATGGCAAATGGGAGTAAAAGTTTTATTGCAAAAACTATCGATTTTGTTGGCTAAATTTTAATGCGAGTTATCACTAACAAGATCACAATTTTGGCAATTTTTTCTGACGTCATTGCTTTGCAAAAATGAGCCTTGTCTTCTAATTTTTTCTTACTTGTCTTTGAATGTAGCAATTCAGCGTCTAATTGTACGATGCTTGTTTTCCATCTACATTCGCCAAATCTTAATAATTTAAGTCAATTTTCTAAGAATCCAAATAAAATTTTATTAGTTCTTATGGTTTTTTTTCCCGAATTGTTTTATTACGCTTTACAAATATGGGTTCTCGACAATGGGATAATATATTTGCCTCTATTTTTTTCGAGTTAAAGGGCCTAATGCAAAACTTTTCAGTATTCTCACATAAATTTTCCATGCTTTAATGTGCTAGTTTTTAACATCATATCACAAGTTAAACCAGTAACTTTTGTAACCTTTGCTAGATCGTGCACCTTATATTGTTAGTAAATAAACTCAAAGTCATTTGACAGTATAGTTTGCATAAGCTGTTTATGTTTTAATGCATAGTAGAATTACTGTTTACATTTTGACTACTTTTTAGAATAAGAAAGTTTTGTCCCACACTATAGTTATTACACAATGTCCAGCTTTACTTTAAAAATTTATATAAACGCAAAAGTAAAAGTAGTTTATGATGTTGACAATTCATATTGTCCAACTGATTGGACAACTTTATCTTTTCAGTACCATGTGGTTTACAGGGATAGAACAACTAAAGTATAGATCGATGCGTGGCAATTGGCTTTTAAATCCAATAACACTATTAATACTAGAGTAATAGTAATAGTTGTAACTACAGCAGTAGTAGTCTCAAATAGATTAAAATAAGGTTTTCATGTTAAAATTACTAATTCAATGATAGGTTTTTCATAGAATCAATCAATGGCAAGTTTTCCATAGAATTAGTCAATGATAGGCTTTTCATAGAATCAGTCAGTCGACGCATCGAATTTTTCTGTAATAGTTAATGGTATTAATTGCGCGCGTATATTGTGCCAAATAACCTTAATACACGTATACTATACATACCCTGAGATGTTGTCGGTGCAAGCAAAGCAGCTTACGAGACTGCTTATCTTTTTGTCGACCCAAGTATGAGCCGAACCATCGCATAAGCTGATCATGTGTACTGGCTTGTTTATGGGATAAAATAAAAGCTCGAAGGGCTTTTTCGTAAATATAAGTATCCATCGTTCCTGTGTTGAGATTATTTCATAATTAGTTATTGTCGCTGTTTGGCGTCGTTTCTATAAGTTTGGACCAAGCGATTGTTTATACACACCGTTACGAGAACGCGCGTGAACAAGACAATGACAACTTACGGCGTTTTGCGTTATTTATAACTTTCCCAGAAGGTACACCAAATAAACGTTTATTGACGAAATACCGCCCTTTACGATGAGAGAGAAGGCCTTTCCGCGCGTTTTGTAGAAATTTTCTTATATACATGTCTGAAAAGGCTAAAGCGGAGCAGAGCGTGATCCCGCATTTACAGTTTTATTGGCTGCCATACAAATTTGACCAATGGAATCGCGAGAGATTTGCTCCGCTTTAGACATGCCCCAGATATATCCACAAGCTTGTACTGCCGTTTGATTGCCATTTGAAGCTTGTCGACATGCGATCTACTGCATATTTGACGGATACTCTGCGCATGACAAGTTACATCATGATCATGCTTTTTGTGGCTTGACTATTGGTAGAGTTTGGTCAGGTGGACGACGACAAACCAATAGTTGGTCGTTTTTACCCATTCAATGAAAGTTTCTAAGGCTATTCAATCCGTAATCGCTTACATCATTGACAAGTGATCGAATCAAACGATACAACTTATCCAAAGTGATATAAGCTCACTTTGTCGCAGAAGAAGGGACACCACACTTGACCGAATACAAATCTCTCTCATCATCTGTCGATTTATCTCGACATTGTTTCACAATTTGCTACACCCTGAAACCACCATCCAATTTAGTGTGATTATTAACAAAACCTGACGTTGACGTCGTTCAAGCAATTGTCAACTTTCCATACAACTCATCCAGAAGGATAATAATAATACTGTGCCACGCAAAGGAAACGACAGCCGACGAGGGAGCCTTTGCGACGGCGGCTCATGGTAGAAACAAAAGTCACTTTTTGTTTTGCAGCAGCAAAAAAAGAAAAGACACAATACGAAGCCTCCATCACTACCAAGAATATCATCAGTGATAATTGCTAATTGGACGGATAAAGTTTTCTAAATAGTGATCAGAATTATGACTCTCTTCGAATTATGTCTCTCACTGAAAATTACGAGCACCATTAGAAATAGAATCACCGAAGATAACGCAGCACTCAAGGTATCAAACAACCAATTGCCGGTGCGGTGGTATGTCCTAATGTATCTCGTACATACAAATTCACTTTTTACTAGGAATGTAATTCAGTCTATTAACATATTACATACCATTTCGATTAGGTCAAATTGATAATAAATGCCACGATTTTCACCAAGTCAGGAGTCTCAGATATCAACGTTCCGTTGCACTTACTGCGAAAACTATAACGACACAATGGCCACAGCATGGCCTAACCCATTGAAGAACATAATCCAACGTAATAGATTGCAAATCAAACAGACGCCGTATCTTATGTCAGCTTCGTTTCCCACGTTCATGAGATTTCCAAAAACTAAAACTTTTCAAGATCCATTGGCAGATATAGCGAACGTATTGTACAAGGGGTCTTGAATGCGTGTTTTGCTATTAGACGGAAACTCGTCGATTACTGCTAAACTACCCAATCAAGATCAAGAAAAAATGTCTCCGAAGAATAATTAAAGTATATTATCTCAATTTATTATTTTTCTTCCCTGCAACAAAGTCGAGTTTCAATTGCGCGTTATAATAACGGTAATTGTTATCACGTGCAAAACATGACTATCTAGTAATAAACTTTTCACATTCATAAGTCATCACTTTGATTTGCTTATCAAACATTTACTTCTTGACGCGAAATGAACAAACAAGTGAAATGTGTAATCGTATTCCTTTCTAAATATTAATCTCTTACCCTTGTTGTGAATAGATTCCAGTAAGGATTGTTCCACTAGGTAGCCGTCGTTAAGCAAGAACCTTCACATACTAGTAAGACAGATCACTGCGTGTATAATCTCGTTATGTTGTCCGAGCATACATCTGACCGTTTCATAAATATATGGCAGATCGTTAATGACATCACAGTTATAGTTTGATTGGTTGGGTTGATCGCGTGATTCAAAATTTTTTTGACGATCGCAAATATGGGAGACAAAATAAAACTTTTATTTATGGCGCTTGATGATTAATAGCGTTATATTGTTTATTTATTTATTTATTTTTCACTTTGTTGGCCCAATATGACGCAGTCCCATTCAGCACACATCATGAGAGGAGAGCGATAGAGATTGTGACGCTTGGGGGGGATTGTTGGCGTTTTCAATTGCGATCCGTCATTGGTGCACACGTCCAGGGACAATGTAGGTGGCACACAACCAAAATGGTTTCAACCGTGCAGGCTTCGATGTGTTCTATTTGCATTAAGATTTTGAGATCTGGCGTACGTTAGATGTTGTGGGACGATCCGGCCTGGTGTTAAAAGGCAAGTAAATCAACAAGAACCAATAATACCTTTTTGGGATCTACAGAAATCGATGGCTTGAGTGCTACCAATGCGTTGTCCTAATACTGCTTAAAATATATTATTTCCGATGATGGGATAACGAAGAACGAGGGAAAAATCAGCAATCGCGGATGGTATAGATGCAGGTTTTATTTTAGCGTCATTGCCAACCACAGTTTCAAAGTGACTGAAAAGCGACCGGTTTATTTGTTAGTCTTGTGGGGAACCAATCTGTGTGGGGTATTGCTATGTATTGCTATGCTATGAGTGTACGCGATGATAGTTGTCAGGGCCCCATGATTACGCCACACCACATGTTCACATTGTCTAGACTAATCGTACGAGCACGATAAAAAGGGCAGTCCCGTAAATTACAAACGATCTTTTTTACTGGCCCGATCGATCCCGAGAGACAATAATTTTCTGCCAACGGAGGATTTTGACTTTTAATTTTATTTCTCCGGAGATGTTGTAAATGAGAATTAATGTATTAGGTAATTCATATGAAACGTTTACGTGTATGAGAAAGAGTGTGTGTGCGTATGTACGCTATATGAGAGCTCCGAGATTTAGCATCGGGGAAAAAAAGAAACCACTTGAAGATCGTTTATTAATCTGTTAATGACAAAATGTGGGGGTTTAGCAATAAATAGTCTGGTTTTGGTTTTGGTTGGTTTTTCCTTTATAGGCATTTTCTCCAAATTTCATTTTCGGATCAATTAATTAGGAATAACCAAACATCATTCCCCTCTCCCATTTTCTCTACCCCAATTACCGTCAACCAAACAAATAAAAAACGTCAATGAATTTGTGATTAAAAAAAAAGTTGTGTGTGTGCGGATAACGCAGGCATTTAATAAAGTTTAAACATTACAATTAAATTGTTCATTAAAGCAAAAAATCTACTAAACAAAAGAGTGCAAACTATAATAAAGTTGTATTACTTCTAAAAATAAATTTCATCACGTAACTTTATTCCAAAAAACAAAAAGCAAAAAAGAGAACAGAAAAAAAGAAACTAAGATAAAAGCAGAAAAGAATCACTTTCACGCATTCCCAAAGCGCCCGAATATAGAAACACGCAAAAGATTATTACAACGCACTTGTAAAAATGCGCACTAATTTACAATCTGTATATGAAATGGAACAAAGTAGGGATGAAAAAGAGAAACGGGAGCAAAGCAATTACTATATGAAAAAGGAATGTCTAATGGGTTGCTGTAAGCATTATGTCTTGATATTATCGTACAAAAGAACTATATGTGTCTTGTATGTTCGAGTGTGATATGTAAATAAATAATCGCTTGGAAAAGTATTTGTCAAAAAAACTCTTCGTATATAATGAGAGAAATTGATAAGCTACGTCGTTCTAGGATATAAATTTCTCTTATTGTGTGTGTGAGTAAACAATCAGCCAATGTTTCAACAAAGAAATAATATAGTAGGCGGAATTAAAGCTTATGGTGTTTGATGTGATGGTGGAATGAAAAAAGGTGTAAATGGGGAAAGCCATGTATATACTTTAGAACCTAGCTGTTCTATCGTCTATAAGATTATATTAAGCATGTTTAAATTAAAAAAGAAAAAAGGAAGTTATTTAAGAGGGGGAGGAAATAAAATTAAAAATTCTAACGATATGGCGAATTAAAAACACAAAGTCCGATTTGATTACACAGTAATCAAGCGAGATAAAAAGTGTCGACCAAGGGTAATTTTCTATACACGAGTTACATGTGTGGACTCTGTTGTGACATTGTAAAGCCCGCCATATTGTCAGCATAATTGAGCATCGCGGCTTCGTACGGCGGAGACGGATAGTACTTGGTTGTGAACGGAGTGCAGAATTGGGTCATGGCTAGATAAATTGAATTGACGTATCAAGTTAGAAAAAGAAGAGTTACATATCCGTAGAAAAGAGATCTTTTGTTTTGCGTTTATATACGCTACCTCTTAAATCCTGGTCAAATTCCAAGCCAAGTCCCGTATTATCAACTATATCCATGGGCAGACTCATTGGAAAGCCAAAATCCTGGCCAAAGTTGTCCATAGAGTAGAATATGCCTGACGCAGTGTCTGTGAAAAAGGTAACATAATGTAATTAGATAACACAGTAAATCAATCTCTTGCAGACTCACAAGCTCACTCTTATTCAATTCACTCACTTTTTTCCCACACTCTCATACTCGCACTCGACCAAGTCCCTCCACACTTTTCCCCTTTTTCGTATACATACCGTCATACAGACACTCGCTGTTCTCGAAACTTTCATCTACACTACCGAACTGCTTGTCATCAAGTTCACTTTCCGAATTCCCACCGCAGTCGTCCTCCGATCTAGAAGTAGAGTCCGATCTAGGTGTGTACATGCTTGTTTGTTGTATATCCATGACTGTATTAGAATCTAACTCTGGGAGAGTAGATTGCGGTGAAGCGTTGACGGCGGATTGTGTATTATCATCAGCTTCGTGATTCTTCTTCTCTGGTATAGGTGATTTTGTTGTACTAGTATTGTTTCCATCAATGTCCTCCTTCATTGTGGAAGTTTGTGTGGTTGTAGTATTACTGCTATTTTCGCTGGTATCACTACATTCTTTTGGTTGTGTTTCCTCGCGTGGTGGTAAAAGTTCTAAGCCTAACTGGGCACGCAGTCGATTTATTTCTTCACGGAAAGAAGAATTTTCTTCGAGTAGTTGTCGCATCTCTCTTTCATGACGCTTTTCCTTTTGACGGGTTGTGAGTATGAATTCGAGAGATTTTTGTACGATTGTGGATTTAGAAGGTCGGCGCACCTGCGCGAGCGAAGGAAGAGCATGGGCTAGTTCCTGGAATTTGGTGTTTAGGCATTCCCGTCGTGCCCTTTCGACGGCGTTGTGGTTGGCTCGCCTTTCAGCTGAGTTTGTGGACCTGAGAGTAAAAACAAGGTTTGTGAATATTGTTTCATAATGTGTATCAATGCCATGTTTTTCAATGCTGATCGAAAGGGTATACTTACTTCTTTGCGGAGTTTGCAACTAAATGTGGCAAAGAGAAGGAGAAAAGGGAAAAGGGAAAAGGGAAAAGGGAAAAGGGAAAAGGTAGGGAAACAAAGGTTAGTTATAAAGTGTCAAGATTGTTCAAAGCAAGCCATTCACAGCCGTATCAACAATGGTGGTAAAATGGTTTGCGCTGCAAACAACCACCATGACATTCTATGCACACTCACAACCGGTTTCACTCTCACAATCAACTCGGAATTACTCGCACTATACACTCTTGCATCTCTCTCTCACACCACACACACACCCCCTTCACAATCACTCGCAATTACACATCGCAATGACACATCGCAATTACACATAGCATACACTCTCCCACCACACTCTCCCACCACACTCGCTCCCACTTACATGAAGGTATCTGAAAGGTAATGTTAGCGCAACCGTTTGGTGGCATTCTGTTGGCTACGACGTGCAAGGAAGGTGTTTGAGCGAAGCTGACGATATTTCCACCGTTTATGGTCCCCATTTGTATTTCTTTTGTTGGTATATAGACTATTGGCTGATTGTTTATCACCTCAAATGAACATACAATGACACACGGAAAATGGAGATTGCGAGAAGAAGCGGATTAGGGTTAAAGGTAATGGAAGAAGGAGGATTATGTAGTATATGCTAGTAGTGAGCCAACAGGAATGCCGAATGCCAGGTCTAAGTGGGTTGTCAGCAGGCGTTCAAGCCAGGTAACACAACCTTAAGAGTATTATTAGTACAGAGAACGGTAGATATGGGAAGGGAAAAAAGTTGGAATGAGAAGAGAATGGGAATTCTAATTTGAAGGTTGGTTATATATTTATAGAGTTTTAAAATCGAGGGGATGTTTGTGTTTGTGTTTGTGGGGGGTTGGATATGTTGGGGTGTGGGGTAAGGAAAAAAGAGGGTTGGTTTGTGGAAAAGAGGGGAAAGAGGGGAAAACAAGTAGTGATGAATAAGTAATAATTGATAAATAGAATAATCACAATTATGTTATTTTCTATTATATAGCGTCATTGTAATAATATACTAATTTGTATTTATATGGCATATTTATAAAATATGGTATCATGGTATCATACATACATCCGAAATGTACTTTTCCATTTGCTGTTAATTGTGTTCGTACGGTACATGCTAGCCTATTTTATCATGCAGACTAATTTAATACCACATATGAAATTGTTACTGCGTTGTGTATTAATGATTGATTTGCTTTTTACGATCAGAAGGCTTTATGACATTCCGATCAACGTTTTTTACGAGCAAAAATTAGTATGTAGAAAAAATATTAGAATGTAATCTAGCCGACCCACGACGGATATTATGGCTCGAACTGTTATGGGTTAGACCGTATTTTACGCAATTTACATTCTTGGATGCATGGTTTGGCTAGATTTGACTACGCCCCGCTAATAAATTAAATATGTAAATATAGACATCAATTGAAACGATTTGAACCTTGGAAATTTGGGGCATTTGCATCCCATCCGAGGAAGGGTAGGTACGTATGAATGTATGAGCATGTATGTATGTATGAATGTATGAATGTATGAATGTATGTGCTATGCTATATAATATAGTATGTTATAGTTATAATATCAGATATTATACTATAATGTAAATAATGTGTGATGTAGTATATGGATTCTATGTGCATTCCATGCGAACGTCTTTATGTGCTATGTGTCTCTTGTGTATGTTATGTTTTATATTACGAATAAACAGTGGATGATTATTGTCATTTATGGTTATGGACAGTATTATCTATTTCGATATTAGTAAATTTTACGTACACTTATTTACAAGTTTCACCTTTTCCAATGTTTTACAATAACAAATACAGCAACCTGACAACAAAGTCAATGTTACTAACAAATTATAGATGGATTGATAAAGATAATTCTTACTCTTTACGATTACCCTTTACGATTACCCTTTACGATTACCCTTTACGATTACTATTTACACTTATTCTTTACACTCACACTTTTACTCACACTTACGCTCTCGCACTTACACACTCCCTCACTCTCACTCTCATCCTCACCCTACCACCTCACCTATCGTCATTCCACCCAAACTTTCCCATTCCCTGCATCCTCTGACATGTATCTTCATAAACGGGGAAAGTCTGTCGGATAAATGCCCGTTTTATGGGCATATTAAAGCAATATGTGTCTGTATATGTGTATATGCCTAATCTTCTTTTCTGCACTGTCCTGCATTAGATTGTTGCACACATAATTTCCAGAATGTAATCACTGTCACAGAACGGCAAAATGGTTCATCGTCAGCTAGTGTTTCAGCTCGACGATCTGTCCACCCAGACTGTCCCGAAAATAATTACGGGTCATGGAACAGGAAAAAATTGGACCGGAGCATAATATTAGCAAAGGTAATGGCCCCCCGAAGTATAAAGTGTTTGTGTAAGTGAAAATAAGTGTTAGTACTTTTTTTTACGATTGTGTGCACCCATCCGCAAAGAATGGCAATAATGACCGATTAATTGCGACAATATCAAATCTTAATCACCATTATCACCTGATATTAATATCTCTAATTTATTATGGAGTGACATTACGTTGTACATTATATCATGATTAATCGATATGCTTACTTGATTTATTCACTGTTAAAAGACTATTCACACATCAAGTTCATTTTACTTTTTACTCATTCCGAACAAACTGTTCCATCCGTTTAACTAATACCCTCCTCCCCCAAAATCCCTAATTCCTTCGGTTGACATTGTCTATTTGAGGTTATATTGTCAGGTCGGGGGTTTTTCTCACCCCACCTCACCCCACCTCACCTCACCCCACTTCAACCCCCCAAAGTCAATTAATTGTAACTTCCAGAATAAGGTCTTGGATTTGGACCTTTGGAAGCCCAATGACAATCTCTTGGCATTTATTCCAAAATGGAAAATAGAGAGAATACAATTCAGAATGGAAAATACTTACATATAAATTTGTAATAAGATAGACACTGACTATGTTACATGAAACGTTGCATAGCATAACAGTCTAACTACACATACAAATTATATTGTTATTATATTGCTATTAGTCACTTTTTTTCCTCTCCCCATCTTCCCCATTAACAGCTCCCATACCATTAATATTTCCTTTTTTTTTTTCACTCACAGTCTTTACAATCTTATTCATTTTTCACCTCCTTCCCTTTTCCGTCCGTCCCTACGTTCCCACACCCTC
>CAJVPJ010001182.1:0-11652 GCA_910592205.1 Paraglomus occultum | reverse complement strand
GCTGATTTATTTTTGCAATTCGTATACGAAAAACGGAGTACCTTTCTTCTGTCCAGCTATGCAAGCAAGCATATTAGTTATTAGTTTTCGCAGCACAGAAACGTGTTGTGTTTGTCTCACCGCACGCAACAATTTCTGTAACAGCTTTTGTGCGTTACCGTTCAAAACCGTATCCGCTGCATACACTAACTGATCGGAATAGTGTACGCAGGCACTTTCAAAACAAGTCGCCAATAAAGCAACGGCACACTATATTTGTCATTTTACGCTAAATCTCAAACATCGCATAGCTTCAAATTATCTCGCTATTCACATCAAACAGCCCATCTCAACAAAATTAACACAGCGAAAATCAGGTAATGTCATATATCCAACCTTTCCTTAACCGTTCTGATGTAAAATAATCCGGTAATGGATGCTTTACGACAATTTTTTTGAAATTCGATAGCTTTTTGTAATCGCGGGAAATCAACCATATTATAGGGAGAGCCTAGAATACCAGCATTTTCGTTTGATGTTGACGTAGCTAACTTTCGTAATGCAGACTTCACTAAGTTTGTCTCGTAAATTTATCGTGTTAATTCTTTGAGATTTACGTCACCAGCTACTTTTTGAGTAAGAGTCAATATGCTTGCCTGCTTATCACTGAATTTGAAACCATCTCGTGCTCGATTCCGCTTTCTATCATCTGTAAGGTCTTTGAGTATACCGACTGAGCTCGGTTATTTCCATCTAAAATGGCAATATTAAATATCAATTTGAGAATATACCCACTTTGTTAGGTTATAATACTATGCAATATTTTTCAATTCGAAACACATGCCTCATAGTAAGTGAAGGCGGTAAGATTTTCCGATTAGTTTTGAATAGAAGACGCTAATTGTCGTCTTTTTTATTAATAACTACTACCCCTACATAATCAAATCGATTCTCTGTTTATTTGCGTTAATTTCAAAACATCAAAGTATACTAATGAAAAAAAAACGAAACCGAGAAGCCTATCAAATTTTTTAATTTTAATAGTGCGATTAGTTAAAAACATCGTGCAGGTAAGTTAGTATTGAATACGAATAATCTAACCCCAGGAACCAAAGCTTGAATCCAGCCAACTAAATGCTGTGTTCGATTCATTTCCTCACCGCCGTTGAAAACCCATACATAATTTGAACCTTTCAATGCATTAACCGGACCATTTGGGTATCTGTTACGTTGAAAGTCGGGCACATTTTGCCCGCCAACATTGGCTGAAAAAAATATAATTCTCCAAAACAATTAAAGAAATTAGGGTTAATTAATAGTTCGCTGGCGGAAACCATTAGAACCAGCTTTGGGAAAAGATTTATCAGAAAATTTGAGAAAACATTTATTCTGCAACGTAGTTTGGATTAATTAATCCGCGTATCTCATCGTACTCATCTAAAAATAAATTAAATTCATGGCTTATCATAGCAAAGGCCCAAACTCCCTCGCTGTTGACCAATGGAATGCTTTAGACATGCCATACAATTGGCACGTTAACGTTAACCTCGTGATACAAAGCATCTCAAACCTCATCAAAAAATCTTTGCACCTCCTCATTAATGTTATTGCAATTATACTAGCAAGGATTTGGTATTTACAAGTTTAAACTGGAGTAAATTTTCTCCTTGCACTTTCTTTAAAATGGCTTCTAATTGTACAATAATTTGGTGGTACCATAGTGGATTTGATGTGAATTATTTTCATATTAATATTTTTATACAAAGATAGCCTTATATGAGATCGTATGATAATGTTCAAGTAAAGAAGTTATCTCACTTATATATTACAGATCAAAGCTTTCTAATCTTTCCCTTGGTTTTGTTGCAGCGTATACGTACAGTCCAGTCGAAACTTGTTATAATACAGATTTGGACATAAACTCCATTATGTGCACGAGTATAATCTTTGACGATTCCATTGGAACGTTTGACTATACGCAGGGAAAGTTGACTTATTTATTATCATAGCTTTAGCGCACGAAAAACTAACTTTATAGGTTATGCGAAGCTAACTCATAAAGTCTTTCATAGTCATACGTCACTGGATATGACATTCGTCGCAGCAATAGCCTCATTCTCATTAGTTTCCGCAAAAAGTTCCTGTAAGAATCAGAAACGATGTTTAGTACGTTATTCCACGATATTTCTTAGTTATATGTTAATATGGCTTTAACAGACCTTTGCATATTTAACAACATCAAACACAAATTCATCTTGGCCGAAATTAGCCTCAACTGTCTCGTTAAAAGCACTAAGACCTATAATCGGATAAAAGTCTCCCTCGATATCTCGGAAAGCAATGCCTATAATTAATAATATTTATTAATTATCATCTAACAATAAACTCTTTATGTTTCTTCTGTAAGCTATATACTAATATGTCGCTCACCCAGATTATGTCCATTTTTAGTGTAGAATGCAGTGCCGTTTAAAAAGTTTATACCACACCCAATAACATCTCCAGTAGTAAATGGTGGGCCATACGCTTCCCCCTCATTGCGTGATGCGTGGAATTTTCTCCCATCATCCCCGTGATAGCCATAGGAATTAGTATTAGGGTACCATCCTGTTATCATATAACGTGAATTCATAAATACAAGCAAAGAAAAGTTGGATGTAATGAGGGAGATAATCAAGACAAACTCCAGATGTAATATAAAAAATAACATGTATTACAAAAACACAACTCGTGTATGGAAGTGGACATTGTCCATAGCCAGATGCTTAATTTTGGTTAGTTGAATACCTGGCGGATAATCAAGTGAGTCACTATTCGTTGCAAAACCAATTCCAATGTATCTACAACATACAGTAAACACATGATCAGCAAAATCATGGCGAGTAAAATAATAATAATAACAACCTATTTGCTAAAATTCCATAGCCTCACTCTCTCAATATTTGATCATACCCGTTCAAGCTTTTGTTGATTATCTCGACTTCATAATAGTACAAGCCGCATTCTCGTGGTATGGGATAATCTGTTCTGATAGCTGCATCATCACTTCCCCCGCCTGTTCATATTTCTGTATTAATCGCAGCTACTGTGCTTGGACAACCTATCCTCCATGTATAAATTACCAATATATTTGGCCCTTAATCCGTTCTTTCCTACTTGTATCAATTCAATAGACTCGTTGCGATTCCAAGCTGATGGAAGTGTTGGAGAGGTAGATTGCTTGGATAATGTTTCAAACGGACTATCTATTAAATACAAAGGAAGATGGTATTCTGTGTTGGAAGTAAGAGACATCATTTCAAAGTTCTGCATTATCTTGTTTTCACTGTCTAACATTCGGCAGGTGACAAGCAGTCAGGGAAATAACGCTATTGGATGAAACGAATCCCTAGTGTTTTGACGGCTTGTGCACCACACATACGGTAATTATTCATTGACTCGCGTCCCCAACAACAAAAACTTTCTTACTGTCATCCAGGACAGCTATAAATAATGAGCAGGGAACCACAAAACATAGAACAGAATGTCTTCCTTATGGTAGGGGAAAAGGACTCGATCATTGAGAGAGAAAGAGCTATAACCAGGAAATATAGTTGACGGCAGTGTTGCTCGAATAATTGATTCAACCTTACGGGAAAGCATTTTTTATATTTATTTATCAGCCTCTCTCCATACAATTGTCCACATTATATATAAAAAAGCGGTAGACTCTAGTTGTTAATGGTTTTGTTCCTATGTTAGATATACTTTGATAACTTTCTATTTTCCCCGACATTTTATTAGTTGTCGAATACTTCTAAAGCTGATTGGATGTATTCTTTAAGTAATTATTTTCCCTATACTACGGTGGGCATATAATAATAATATGACAAGTAACATCCACCCCTACATCCACCCCTCGAGAGCGTAATCATTCGCAATATTGTTGTAATTAAAACAGTTTATTTTCCACTTGACCCGGGTCTTCTATAATCTGACTTTCACCGGTAGAACATGTCTACGAAAAGTCTAGCCCTTCACTCAAAGAATTCAAAGAAATAATTAGGTTTATCAATAGAGCTGGAATTTAATCTGCATGATAAAAAAGATATCAACGTCTATAAGAAAAAAAATGTCACTTGGTCATGGTGATGTCCCGCATCCCCAATTTTAATTTCCACTTAATCACGGTCCCCATAATAATATGACCCCAGACTTTCCCTCCAATCATCGTCATCGATGCCGAGTAACAAGAGCCCGAATTTCTCTTCAAATGAGGCATTCGCCATGTGCTCTCTAGTCATTTTAAACTTGCTATTTTTAATTCCGGGAGATGGCGTCTTTGTGAATTCTTGTTGCTCAATCTTATGCTGATCGTGCACACGAGAAGCGAGCGATGACCGTGGAGATGTGGTAATTATAGAGCGTAATGGTGTAGGGCTGGAGTGAAGTGATCGAACAATCGATCGCTGATTTGTTTCCAGTTGCCTTCCCTGAGCTATCCCTAGTATATGTGAAAATGACTTTTGCCATGTAAATGGTGTTTGGTGTATAACGTACCGATTCCAGATCGTGATAATACCAGAAGCAATGATTGTAAAGACTAGAGTCGCCAGCGAAATAGAATGCAACAGAATTGAAGTATCGGCATGTGCGTCATTTGTCAAAAGAGCTGAAGAAAGTTCTGTAGGTGAACGTATGCAAGCAGTGTCCATCTCGAGTATGTATAGAAATTTGCGTATGAGGAGAGCGAATGATATGTCGATTTCAAGCTTGTAAAAGGATCTATGATTTTAACAAAGAAAATGTAAACTGCGTCTTTGTATTTGCTTCAATTCGTGCAAATATTCTGCTATTTCGTTACTCTATACTGTCGCCTTTTTTCATCGTTCATTCCTCTTATATACACATTCTCATTTCTATAAAAATCGTGAGATGTTTCTGTTTTAGGGTTAGGAATTTCCACAGAAAAGTAAGTATCATGATATACAGGCGGAACTACCCAGTCTCGTTTGACTAGAACGGTATGGCTTTCTTTTTTATCTAGTATTATTATGTGCTCATTTTAATCAGGCATCAAGCTTTTTTGAGTGTCTGTTTGCTGTTATGACAAATAGTAACCATTATCGGACCAATCTACGTCCATCACTTCCAAATTCCTCGTTTTGAAATACCATTTTACTACCTAACCAACTTGAAACGCCCCTTGTTTTAATTAAGATATCAACCTTATCTCACATGATAAATTTACCAAGTAAAGTATTACATATTGTAAACTTAAACACACGGCCCTATCAAAAAACCGTTCGTTCGACAGAAATAACAGCTCACGAATGAGAACGGCCAACCCTGATAATGATGGCGTGATCTAAAAAAGCATGCTCGCATTATTATTGTTGTTAGTCGTATCATTATTAAAAGATGAAGACCACGTCTGTGTCATCTTTTGTATGTAGGCGATTTGGCAATCGCTGAAATGAATAGGGAGCGGGCGTCATTATTAGCAGGCTTTCCCGTTATTTCCGACGACATTTTGTGACTTTAAGATCAGCGTTATGCATGTGATGAAATTTCACGCACATACCACTTTTGCCAACCGAAAGGTTAACATTCTCCTTGGTAGACATTAGCAAATACAATCACGAATGGGAACAAGAGAGACACCTACAGTTTATGGTGTCAGTTAAAGCTGACAAGAATTGTAGGTATACTAACAAGTGTGAGAGACAAAGCAGGGCAGGGCGGCTAGAAACTGAATACAGAATATTGTGCTAATCATTTAGTAATGTTAATGATCGAATATTCAACAATGGATCCAAGTTTTCTGGATTTCCGTAATTATGATCACTGTGTCCTAAAATATTGTGACAATGAAAACATTGGAGATCACCTCAACGTAATGTCCAACTTTGCGTTGAACAAAAAAACCTGAAAGATACAAGTTTTAGTCGTTTGACTGCAGTTTATTGTAGTGCCCCCATTGTGACTCATCCTAGCATGCTGATGGCTTGCAGACCATGGCCAGTATCCAGCCTTAACGTACTATCCTCAGTTTTTTTCTAATCCGAAAGTTTTCGAGACAGTCGCTGGTCATCCTGGTAATGGTAATTTCGCGATCCTTTTTTCTTACCTTTATTACGAAGACTCGATACAATTATTTCAGAGTCATCTAGAAGTATGAGGATGATTAGCGTTTTCGCAAGAACTTGTATACCATAGTTAGTTCCGTAGGAAGATGTGATACCGGCCCTCTTGTCAAAAAACATGCACGATTTCAATAGGAAGACTGATGATGCAGACTCTAGTCAGTATTATAGAATGAATTCCTCTAATAGTAAACATCGTTACACTGTTGGAACACATTATCATACGATATTTTGTTCTCCTATGCCCCACCCAAGTGAAATATTTTATTATTACAATAGTGATCTTGCTCCCCGCGCACACTAACAAGCACCGAAAAAACGAGAAGGTATATTGACTAATGCAGTAAATGGTGAATAAGAATACAGTAATATTAAAATACATTATTGTCAATCAAACAAGACAAGTAGTACATTTAATTGGAGACGTTAAATTGTTCAGCGAAAGATCGCATGTATTATAGGCTTTTTGACATACTGACGTCGGTACTTGGCCTGTGAGTGCATTAGAGGCCAGGTTCCTAATAATATTAGAGGATGATAAGTAATGATGTTTGTATTCATCCCATTGGATAATCGTCAAACAAATGTTGATTTACTTACAATGTAAGTATATTCATGTTACCGATACCGTCAGGTATTCCACCGCTAAGCTTATTACTCTGGAGCGACAGATCAGTCAAACTGGTCAGCTGAGTAATTGAAGTCGGAATGGGTCCGGTCAATGAATTCGCCCCCAAGGACAAGAACGTTAAGCCTGTTATTTGCGTCAATGATGTCGGAATCGAACCCGAAAATGCATTGGTACTAAGGTCCAACGTGGTTAGGGTTGTCGGGAGAGTGGGAATAGGGCCTGAGAGCTGATTGCTGCCAAGAACTCTACAAAAAGAAAAAAGTACATCCATAAATATTGGAACAATTAGCCTTAGTGTAATTATTATAATACTTTTATTACTCGGGAACATGGTTGCATTGGATGTCCGATCTTTCCGGCCTCCCCTTAACTTGGTCAATTCCACGGATACCACAAACAATATTGGTCCTTCTCCCGACCAGATCAAAAGCGCCGTTTGCATTTCATTCTTTAGCGCCTTTGCTTTGCAACCACAACAATTTCCGTGCGATTTCTGCGCCAGTGGTTCAGAGGTGGCCCCCAACATCACAGACTTTTGCGTGTTGAAAGGAATATGGGCCAATGCGGTTAACGTGACTTCAATAGAGACCGTGGCCGGCTGGATGAAGGACAATGAATTTTGTAAATGGATTGGAGTGAGTAAACCACGGCTTTGTTAGCAGTATGCGTTCCACTCAATTTCTCTATGTTTTCGATCGCTCCCTGGTTGACCCTTTTTAATACAGGATCGGACACGTCGTCAAAATTTTTCGAGTCTTGGAACAGGGAACTCGTGCTGGTAACTCGAGTATTATGGAATCGCTCTGTTATAGTCCGTTTAAAGGTATTTGGGGATGTCGCTACGAATTGCGAATCGTTGTAGAAGTCCTGAGACTCTGACTTTGACATATATTATAGAATGCGATATTAACTTTTGATACGTAATTAATTGATAAGGCGGGGAGCTGGTATTAGGGAGTATAGGAAAAACGAAAGAGGAAGCTTGAGACAGCGGTTTGAACAGACCCGCTAATTCAACCGTATGAAAGAGAAATTGACGCCTCGAAGCTACAAGGAAAAACGAGCGTCATGAATGCAAACATCTTTTAACAAACGGGATCAAAAACAAGGAGTTGTATTATTCCTATTTGAGAACATAAGGAGATTGTTATATTCATTGTTCCTGAGCTTACACGTAACAACTCCAGGTTACACCTTGTTTATACATAGCTTGGGCAGCACAATCATTATAAATATAATACGAACAGCACAGCGTATGATTTGCTATAACGACTTTTACTATTGTTCAGTAAATATGATGGGGATTGCCCAACAACGACAATTAACTACCAGAAAAGGATAACTTCGAAATAATGTTGGTGAATAAATGGTTGTCGGGCAAGTGATCGCCTCTCATCTGACCCTTGCGATATAATCACGATATTACAGCAACAACTCGCTGCAGATGTTTCTTGATGCAAATCAATCTTTCGCTTAATGGAGCGAAATTAATTGTATTTCTAACATTTATTTGCATCTCACTTTAATCATGTACTTGCTGCTTTAGCAGTTTCCGTTAAAGCTCTTTTATAAACAAATTGCGTGTACATCTTTGAAGCTTGTGAAAAATTTTTTTTCATTTAGGCAAATCTAAATAGCGTTATTATGTGCGTTTGTTTTCGACTCATTCGTGGGAGAGCAGTTTCTTGACATACTTATGGTTGATGTCATTCTCATAAATGCAACACGCGTTTTATAACAGTCATGGACTGGCCCAGAATCCTTTAAATTCTGTTGATAATTGTAGTGTATTGTTGTTACTCGCTTGCTTACATTATTAGGAGAACAAATGCCATCGCTATTGACAAATATTGAATGGCTATTGACACAATCATCAAGTGTTCTGTAATTTTTTAATAAACTGTATCAACTTGTAAACCATAAACACAATTTGGGTGGTGTTTTGCATTCCTTTACTGTTTGTATAAAATTACTTGGTAGCTACAAATTAAATTCAAGGGAGCAAATTTAACAGTTAAATTTGCCCCCTTTAATTTGCCTTGTATTTCCCCTTGTATATGTACACTCATTTTCATAAAATTTGACCAGTTGAAAAAAGGCAAGCTGAGTATGCGATGCGTATGTTATACATATTTCAGATAATCGAATTAGATTATCAAATCAGATGATTAATCTGGGGATCTCTATGGGGAGAAAAATTTCAAAGATCATGTGAATTCCGAGATAAATATTCACGAGTATCTTTTAGAGTTTCGCTCCACTAGTTTTTTTCCACGAAATGCAATCAAGTTGTATCCACAACATTCTTCGTTCAAAAGCTGAATTGATTTCAAACTCGAATTTTTTAATAAAATATATTTACACTTTTCGAGGAACGCCTATACAATTTCATTCTAGAACGAAATCAATAATACCGTCATGCGCACGACCTACAGGCTCCCAGATATTCCGTCGTCGACTAACGACCAATAATGGATCTCGGACCAACAACCAGTCGACAACCGACTCAAAAGATAAGCCCATACTTACCGAGCTCATATATGGGAGAACGCGTATATTTACAGCACTGGCCCCCGCCTCAACTCCTCGCCAACCAGTTCAAAGACCTCGCCCCAAGCTTCTTCGTCTCCATTACTCTGACAATGGGAACCGCAAAAGTCTAATTCTGGCGTTCCAGAAGTGCGCGGTCCTGTTTCAAGTTTCATTGGGAGTATTAAGCAGAGTTTAAGTGCAATGTTTCTGCCAGTAGGGTATATCAATTTCTGCTTCATTATTGTCTCTCTGTATCCGGTGCTGATTTCAGACACTAATATTTATTTTCCGTCACTTTTTAGTTATCCAGAGACAGTCCACGAATGTTACGCTAAATTTCATATATGGCTTGCTGCAGAAACATTCATTGGATCATCTGTGAGCTTTATATTTCGTTAAAAAAAAAGAGAGAGCTTGTTGACTTTCCACCCGATCATTATCATTAACGGAGATTTTGTCTAGACAGGGGTTCTGTGTAGTCAAGCCATGCTTTCATCTCTTGGTTTGGGTCAAGCAGAAGCAGCGGCAGGGGCAGTCGCCATACAGTGGTATCTATCGTGAATAATTATCGTGTGTTTATGGTACCCTGAACTCAACTCTGATCGGTTTCAATAGGGTTCTTAAGGATGGCTTTGGAGAAATAGGGAAACTGTTCTTTATCAAACGGTTTGCTTACTCGTTTGATTCGCACCCAAAGACTTGGAGAATGGTAGGCAATTAAAGAGCACATCTGACGTCCATCTACCTTATAATCACGTAACTAATCAGTGCAATACATTCGGGAGAATCGTAGATCAGTGAAACGTTTGCCGTCGTGGGCTATTTTTTGCAATTATGCACATGCATAGCAAAACCATCGCTTTTTTTACCCTTGGCTTCTCTTGGTAACGCTTTCGAAAGTATTCAATACAGTATATTTGGTGCTACTCATATGGCCTTTACAAGAAACTTTGCAGTGAGTATGTGCCGTGTCTGACCGCGCTTTATTGAATTACTTGAATTGACAAAACTTGTATTTATAGTTGTCTGGTAATATCGGCGATATAGTAGCCAAAGACGACGCGCAGATGTCTTTCGCTCATCTGTTAGGGTATGAATATTGTACGAAATATTGTATTGATTTTTGTTTCGATTACTGTTTGAACCTACAATTGCGCAAGTCATGAAAATTCTATTTTCCCTCTGTTTCTACGCAACCTCAAAGAATGTTATGTGGCGTAGGGCTGATCACGATATCTCATGACCCTGCCTTTCTGTTTTCGTGTTTTTCCGTCTTGGTGCCAGCAAACTTGTACGCGACACTGTCACTCTTGAACGCTGCTCAATTTGAAATTCTCAATCAGGCTAAATTAAGTCTGATTGCAAAACAATATATTGACACGGGTGAAGTTCCAACTATGGATGAATTGAAGGATAGGGAAATTGGATTCGGTGAATGGATTAAACCGGGAAAGAGTCCCATTAGTGTCAAATTGCGTTTGGGAGTGCCAGCATCGGAAGCTTTTCGCAGGAGCGAGGATATACAACGGTCTCTAAGCGTCCTCACGGTATGATGTAACAAATGGTTTATTGATATCCCCAAATCATATTGCACACCTATGTTAATATACTTTGCTTTTTAGAACGAAAATTATCTGTTTAATTATCATCAGAAACGTAATGTTATTGATATTTTATACCATTCGGACGCCGAGTCAAATGATATTATCAAGTCGGTTTTGCATGCATTGAAATTCTATGATTCCCTGGCAGCAAAAGTTCTCGCTAGCAAAGAGAAAATAGATGACGAACGATTTGTTAAACTGGTACATGAAAGTCATGGCTGGACCAATGAAAATTTCGGGAAATTTGTAGCTGATTTGGATGACAAGGATTGGCAGAGTGATGTAGTATTCTGGAAAGACAGGTAGGATGTTAAAAGTGCGCGGACTATTAATTTTTATAACTGTCGGAATGACTAAATTAATTCCTTTGTTAATGCAGAGGCTTTCGAGTGCAATGGGAGCGTATACGAGATACATAAGATTTGGTGTACCAGAGAGAGTCGGGACTGTTATTAATTGACAATGGGCATTGTTGCCTTTATAATATATTTTTATTTGACAACTGGTTTGTTATTGAACATTCTTATCGTCTGTGGCGTGTCGTGTGATGGATATTTATGGCAGCAGTGGACTTGCGATCTTTGCTTATTCTAGAGTAAGCGATTACATTTGTTGGCCAGAGAGTGTTTTGTACATTCACTGGACAAAAGTCTGGGTAATTTTCGCCGATCACATAGTAAAACATATGAAAAATCTATTTTTTCAAAAGCTCTATCGTACGTATCTACTATGTAAGCCATAACAATTTTTATACCGATTTAAAGATAATTGATTGTACTTT
>CAJVPJ010001181.1:0-11694 GCA_910592205.1 Paraglomus occultum | reverse complement strand
CATTGGTGATAGAATCTGATGCACTTGATTGCAAAGAATCAAGTCTATCCAAAGATAATGTCAACTCAGTATCAGCGGATGCAGGTTTGACATTGGGAAAACGCGCGGGAGGAATGGGAAATGACAATGATTCCTCTGTGAAAGCGGCATTGGAATCGATAGACTGAGACGAGAGCTGCGCGTTCGAAGCGAGTTGTTTTGAAGAAGCGGTAGACGAATAAGATTCGCGGGACGATTGATCACCAAAGAGAGTTGATTGTGACGCTTGTGATGCAGTGTTTATTTTTGAAGAAATTTTGGATAGAGTTTCTGATTGTGCCTGTCATCAAAGATTTGTTATTATTTGATCGAAATTTAAAAGAGATTGAGCGAGCAAACAATCAAAAAGGTAATATTTTCAAACTCGGAATCGATGACGCTCATTCGTACCTGTTCAATGTCGTCATCTTTATTATCATTATCAATCAAGTCCTTTAATTCTTGGGGAGGAGGCATATTTTCTCCAGCAAATGGGGCCCATTCTTTCATTTTCGTGATATTTGGTCCGCATTTCTTCAACGAATCATTAAACGACGCAAACTGTGCCTCGGCCAGACGACACACTATCTGCGCTATCATTGAATATGCTCGCTTCTCTCGTTGGGTAAGCTGAATTGCATATTCCTTACGTTTTTGGGCAATCTCTGCGCCAAGTGACGTCAGCGTAGATATATATTTCTATGTAAAGAATGTTACGATGAGCAAAACTAACTTTAATTTGGTGAGGAAAAAAAAATGGTCTACCTACTTCATGGGATTCAACGGCAGCCTTGTTATCCCTCTTTGATTGTTTTTCATAGTCCTTGCCAGTCTTTTTTATTAGTTTGTCGAGATCGGTCACGTTGTTATCATGAGCTCGCTCATCTTTCTTTTAAGAATTTCAATGGTATTTTGAGACATTCATATTCACAATTGCACGAATCCATAATGAATGTTAATAACCAGATTAGCGTGAATCATACGATTGACCTTGTGTTACTTACGATTGCTTTCTTGGAATATTTGTCCCAAAACTTCATGAGAATGTCAAAGTCCTTTTGTAAAACTTTGTACTATCATAGATTGTCCCCTGTTAGTTCGATGCTGTCACCTTTGGACTAGACTAACAAAAAACAGCACTCAACGACGACTTACGAGCCTTCCTTGAACATCAGCCAAGCCATCATAAAACTGCGACGTCGACTGAAGACACATGACTGGGAATGTCGATGTCTGTTAGATTTGATCATAATCTTTTCTTCCTATACTATGGTTTCCTGTTCTGTAATTCCATCAAAACGCTTACCATGTCGCTCTTCCATGCCTTTACAGTGTCCATACTCTTTTAGCGCCTTACTAAAAGCTTTCGAAGCTTTTGTCAGTCTGGTTATTAAATCACGGTACGTATCAGCAGCCGACACGAGCCGTTCAAGTGCGTCGACTGATTTGCTGACATTCGCACGGTCAAATAAACCGTCGGGATCAGTTGTGGTCAAAGAAAGAACGGAGTGATTTGTCGTTGGTGATAATACTGGAGAGCGCGGAGGAGAAACGAAGAATGAAAAGCGTTTTTTCTTTTGTTGTGAAGTCATGAGTATTTAGTTATGGAGAATTGAGGTGACAAACGTCAAGTCTTGATTGTTAGGAATGAATTAATGTCATTAGACAGAGTGTTTTGCTTTACTGCAAAGTGTAAATACAGTATCACAACCAAGAATCGATAACTGAAAAAACGCTTTGGCTCGTTTGACACACTTATCATTAACCAAACTGACAGCGCTTTGTTTTCACCACTCTTAAACCGTTAATTTTACGATTTCCAGAAGAAATAAATGATCATGAGTTCAACATGGTCGACTCTCGTACTAAGTACATTCGCCCCCCTCGCGTACAACGTCTCCTCCTTAATTCAACATGCCTTATTTGGATAGGGGGTGTCTCACTAACATTAACGCTAGTACTAATATTAATGGAGTTACAAATTCGGGAATTTAATACTAAATAAAGTTTTCTACACAATATTCAACCCCCGAAATAATTAATGAGTATTACCGCTCCGTTTAGCACGAGGTTTTGATGCACGACACGATTTGATATTTTGAGAGTAGTGCTGGTATGTGACAGGGATGCAGCTTTATACTTATGGTAATGATGCCAAAATTAAGACTCTTCGAGAATTTACGATTCTTCTTTCAGGGGTCTTATTCAAAATTTAATTTTGACAGTGTTATTACCATTTATATTAAAGAGTTTAGTAAATGATGTAACCGATCTTCTTAATTAATTCGAGAGAATGTCTGCCGATCATTGTGCAACTTTTGCTGACGCGTTTGACCAATAAAACTTTTCAACCACTCCGTTACTCTTCTTTTAGAAGAGGGAATAATGGTCCCAGGTATTTTTGAAACCAAATATTTGTTCTATTCGGACAAATTCTCAGTATACCCTGAGCGCCGAGTCCCGTTCATATTCCTTCCCTGTTAAGACGTCCGCACACTGCCAGCGTAGCCTGCGATGTTAGCAAATTTAAGACTTTGTTGACGAAAAAGGGTTTGGTCAGTAGACGCGCATTCTTCGGATGGTCCGCCCTCGTTGCCAAAATGGAACGACCTGAGACACTCCTGCCACATTTCGACGTTGGCTTTTTCCTTAATCGATGATCAGTAGGCCCATTCTTCGAGCTTCAGTGGTTTGTCTTCGCCATTAACTATATAAGAATAGTCAATCTGTCATGCAGTATTTATCCGAGCACTCAGGTAACAACGCAATAGCAAATCGGAAGAATCCAGAATTCGATCAAGAGTAGTCACTTCAAGAGGATCTGTCAGTAGGACACTATGTAAACTAAACGAATGTAACAGCATTAACATACTTTTATAATGCGTTGGCGTATTCTTTTTCTACTTTGTGAAAAGAGTGTCGATTCCAGTTACTAGCTGATGATAAATAACAACGATACATCAAAGGGAGATATAATGCATTAAAGACAAGTATACTGGTCCTTAGATCATCTCGCTTAACGAGAATGATCATCTTCTACGCTCGTCTAGTCATAATCAGGTTTGATCGGGCAAAATCGTAATACAGGCAGTAATATGCAAATTGTTTAAAAGTTCTCTGTTCTTTTTGTTATCGTTATCTATCGTCATTCTTCTCTTTGTATTGTTCAACCTGAAGTGGTAAAATTTTTAAGCGATATTCGCCTATTTTTAAAACGCGTTTACAATTTAATGTATAAATGTCATTAGCCATATCTTATTTTTGTAAGGAATGAGAATATAGAACTGTCATGATGAAACAAATGATAAACGCCCCGAAAGAAAACAAACCCAAGAACTGTGGTCCGAGCTTTATGTACTATAAAAGAGAATGTAATCTAGTGTATGTATTATTGAAATTCTTCTAGTGATATCTGCGAGCTCTCATACAATTCTGCCGTTCTAAGTATCGCTGGAGTGATTCCAGCTTTATAGCCACATCCAATTTCTATTAAGCTGCCTATCTGACTCACGACTGTTTGAACGTCGACTTGGTTCTACTCGAGAAAAATTTACAGGGTTATAATCTCACACTGACAAACCACTTTTTCCCTTTTCACTCGAAATATCTTACCGTTAGATTGACATGAAACACGGGAATGTTTCTATAAATCTTACTGATAAAATAATCTAATTCAGCGCGTTCGAATGTATACTGCGTAATCCTCTCAACTGTTTGATGTGGTGTTAGTAAATCAGTACTAATTTATTATATGCAATGGTAACGTTCTCTTCTTACCTTGAGTGACTACAACGCCGCACCTCCCAAGGAAGTACTCTTCATCCAATTGCTTTACTGAATTCCTAAACACTTCGTAACTGTCTGCTTGTACCATGGATAACATGAATAGGACGAAATCTATTCTAGGACGAGGCGTTGATATGGATGGAAGAGGAAGAGACTCTGCTGTTCGACTGTTAAAAGATGTGATAAAAACTTGAACTAAATACGAATAAAATATGCATAGCAATTCCTAAAAACACACATGCGAATCGTCATCTCTTTCGCCAACAAGTTTATCATGTGTTCACCAAAGTTCGTCTTCTCGACGCTCGGTGGCCCTACAATCTGTATTTGCAATATGAAGCATGATTTGCACACAAAAGCTCGTATCTGAATATGAACCATTCATTCAATGACTGACCAACACCGTAGCATTAGGTTGAATTTCCGAGGGCGGTAACTTGTTAAATGGAAACAACGCGTCACTCATCGTTATCTATGCGCCTGTCCCGCAAACGGTGATGTGTTTTGAATTTTCTAGATTCGAGATTTTAAACCTGCTTTTCTTGTGTTATTACCACTTTTGTCTTTTTGTGGCATTTTGTATGGCATGGGGTGGGCAAGCGAATAGACTTGTACTGTCCCATGCGAGTAAATGATTTATTACTGATAGATACGCTCAATATCTACCAAGTTATGGGTGCTCGGGTATCCGTTCAATGAGTCCATTTTATCAACACGTCAGCTATAAATTCGACAATTCGGAAATTCTTGCCGGACACAAGGATTAATAAACGTGAAAGACTACTCGCGTACAATTCAGCAAATGAAAGCTAAAAACCGGAAACGCACTAACGATAACAACAAGTTTTCGTCTCATGTTTCGCCCAAGAAGCAGAAGGCCAGTGACAAGGACTCTCGAGAGTCGAATACACGATCTAGTCGAACAATTTCTCCCAGAAATAATACCGCAATGCCGGATAAGTTCGATACGAGATTGCTACCCAAGATAGTGTGGGTGATGTATGAAACCGAAGGACTTTGGTGGCCTGGGGAGGTAAGCCGGCAACGCGCTTGTAACTTTCTGCGAGTCGCAACTTTATCTTTGTATGGACATTGGTCCACCATTACTATGCCTGAGAGTTGAGTGCTTCATTTATTATAGATAATAAACGAGGACAAGTCTGAAATTCCTCTCAAAGTAAAATGCTTCGTTGGGATAAGACCAAAGTCTGTAGTATATGCAACATTTTTTTTCATTCACAAAGCGTGTATAGACTAACTTCTATCATTCGAAACAAAGCACAGTAGAAATTTCCGATCCATCTTCAGAGTGCATCGTCCCCTTTCATCATTCGTTATCGTCCACATTTTACGAAGATGGAATAAAGTCTAGTCGAAAAAAAGAATTTTTAAGGGCTTTTGAACTGGCTCAAGAGAAAGATGTCGAGGATAACGATGGATTACCTAGCGCAGATTGGGCAATACAAACTGTGGCCTCTCCTAAGAAGCAGAAACTGCAAAGGAAAAATATAGGTCGGTTGATTATAGAAAACCCATTCGAGAAGGATAAGTTGCATCGCATTGCATGTCAGTAGGATTGTCGCTTCCTGATCTGATTTATTGGTGTTTTGGGATCTTGTCTGTTTCATAGGAATGAATGGAAGTAAGAACGACAAGCTTATAGCGGTTGGACAATCAAACGATGAGTAAGTTAAATGTAAAAGTGAATGATTGCTGTAAGAAATTAAGTTTTAATTTTCGTTGACTTTTGTCATTTTCTGCTACAAGCAAGATGCAAGACGGTGATGCTACCGAGATATCAAAGTTGGATACGAGGTGAAGTATCAGTTGATAATTAATTGATGGCATTGGTGGTATTTGCATAAATTATAAAATTTAATTGACCAACTCAACCAGTTTGAAGATACCGGGTGAACCGGTCTTGGCACATTATCGAAAGAATAAATTATATTATCCAGCAAGAATAGATGAATACAGAGAGGTAATTGATCTTTCAACGTGTTTTTCGTTTCATTATTTGAAGAAACTTACATGACATCTCTTAGCCGAATAAATATCGAATAACTTTCCTCGATGGATCACACAACACCTGCAGACGTGATGAATTCTACACAAAATATGAGAAAAAATTCCAAACTTGTCCGGTAACATGACCTCTTGTAGAATTCGCAGGGAAGTGACTGTTCTATCGGTAGGTCCGATTGACATGCATTTTTCTGATTACTTGCAGCTAGGACTCTTCACAGTCGACGAAGAAGACCCTAACTACTACGATTCAGATCTCCATAAAATGGTCGAAGAACTTGCTCCCATACTCTGTCGAGTGGCATCAGGAAATGAGAGTGTCGCTTGGAGATACAAGAATTTCATTGAGGGGGGCAAGGCGCGTCAACGATTAGCGTCAAGTGTTTCTCACGGTCCATTCGCATTGTCAGAAATTGGATTCATAGCGAAATTACTCCGTGCAATGTTTGTTCCAGAGGTTGCAGCATCAATTGACGAAAAGATAAACTCTGAGGACTTACCTTCGACTGTCACAGCACAAATCGATAAAAATAGTCCGTTCCACGAATTTTCGAACGAACTGAAATTACGCTTCGTTCATGATGTCTTAGTACCAGAGACTATAACGCGTTTGATTATGAATCATGAAGAAGTAAGCTATGAGGAAGCTGAGCACATGGTGGTTCATGAATATGAAGACGTAGGGTGGGTAGAAACCCTTTTGTCGACAAGAGAATCGTTTCGGACAGGATTACAAAGTTTACGAGAGAAGAAAAAACGTTAAAATGTATGGACTCGCCTGCCGGTATTTAATGATGGAGTAGATCCACGATAAGCTATTAATATAACGATTTGTTGGTTATGAAAGCTTTGGCTTAAACCCTTTGTATTAATTGATTTTTCGCCTTTTTTTTAATAACGCAGTTCTGTATTATTGATATCGCATTCTCAGAAAACATAATAATTCAAATCATTGTTTTCATCCAACACTGTCAAAAAGGCGCTGTCATAATGAGTCTTATTCTGCCGAAACGTTAATCGGTTCGATCATTCTATGGGCAATCTTACATGTTGCTATTCGATGAACTTCAACATGCTCTTTGAAAGATCTTTTACTGTGATGACTTTTGGTTAATCATAGTAGTTTTTCATTAAGGAACTTCTTTTGATAAATAATATTGTTTTGAACTTAATATTAATGTTTCAAAGTAAGCTTACCTTAACATTAGTCGGCATGTTGAAAAATATTTGGGCATAGCAGTGAAAATTTTCTAGCTACAGGAGTTTTTTTTTGTTAATATCTTGCAGTACTTATATGCCTATTTCAAAAGTCGTTGGACAATACATTTAAGGTTAATTAATTGTTATATTGACAATCTGTATGAATTTTGTAAAAATGAGGTTTCAATTTACTTCTTTTTTGGATTAAGGATTGTCTAACTATTACTAAATAATATTGCTATTCAACATGACATATCACCACCACGTCTTTTGCATTCATTTCTGTAACCCTTAAGTAATTTCTTGAAACTCAAAGATATGAGGAAGTTTGCACAGAAGAAGGGCCTTTGCATTGCAACTGAATATTAATATTTTGATAGACAAGTTTCTCCTGAATGGCAGTGTATTAAGGGACATGGGAGGCGTTGGCTAAAAATATTATTAAATAAACTCGGTCTTAGTCTCAGCAATGCCACTTCTCAGCATTAAAATATTGTAATTGCACAAAAGTAAGGTGGTTAAATGTCTTTCTAAAGAATATGTTACTCTACATATTAAATGCGGAAACGCATACACTCTTACATTGAATGGCGGAACCGAAAAGCGCGCATGAAAATAGTCAATAGAAGGTTTGACACACTACTTGTTCCCAGCGACAAGTTATTAATAAAAGCTTATTATTATAGATCTATAAATAGTTGTCAAATTTATTGTAATTATAATGCTTTGAGGATGCATCAAAGGCCATAATAGTCTACAACTCCTTTTCGAATAAAAGGTCTTAGTTTCCATAAGACCGCAAAGAAAATTATCAGCACATTGTGAGTAGCCACCTAGTAAACCGGTTCAGAAGAACAATAGCAAATTGTTAAATAAAACTAACACGTTCCCTATTTTGCCTACAATAAACATGACCACACTGAGACAAATAAATAAAACTAGAAGAAGAAAGGCAGTAGCTGGGGGAACATTAGAAATTGAAAGAGATGAAGTAGCCAAATTTCAAGAAAAAGTCTGAGGAGAGGCAAAATAAAGACTCTTAAGTAATATAGCCAAATTAGAAAAAGAAAACAATCAACTAGGCTAAACCTCTGAGAAGATTGAACAAGGAATTAATTGATGTCAAACTTAATTTATTATTATGAGATAAAGTAAAAAAAGCTTGGCTTTTTATTGATAATAGCTTTGTGTTTCTAGCTTTTGTTTCTTTCTTGGTTCATCATGTGTTTGTGTTAATGCTCGTTTATTAGTTATGGTTTTCCTTTCCTGGTAAATTTTATAAGCAATTTTTTCTTGATCTAAATATTCTTTGAGAATTTTATATCTTAGTATTAGGGTCATTTATTTTAAAAACATATGGAGCAATATTTTTCCCTTGATATTGAGCTTTCTTCAGAATGCTTCTAATAGTAATAGTGATGTAATTTTTTGGTTCCATAGTAATAAGTAATAGTGGATGTGATGTAAATTAGTTTCATATTATAATATACAGACATAGTAATAGTATAAGTAATAGGCATATTATTACTATATTAATATATGAAATTATTACTATTATAATGATTGCCAGTAAAACATTTATTATGAATTAATAAATGGCCACAATGTGCCACTAATACTAAATTGAGGCTAAAAACGTCAATTCCCCGCCACATCAGCCTCTCATAAGAGAATGTTCACTCTGTCCGGTTTTGTTACAGTATGCTCCATATTAATATATAATGTTGGGTATACTACTTCTCCACGATGAAACAGAAGCTCCTGTCATTGATAATGCGTCCATTGGCCAAAGATCCTGCAGCATCTTCTAACTTTCACATAGACACATCATATACCTCTGGCAATGCAGGATAGTTTTCAGCAGTTGGAAATAGTATTGATTTATCTGAGAAAAGAATTATCTCTTAGATAAGTTGTTTTATCTGATATCAATGGCTCATGGTGCATAACGATTACCCAAGGATAATATTCCAAAGCATACTAATACTACTATAATAATAGTACATAGATAGTGTCCTAGAGTGCGTTATCAAACGAGTCGTCCAACAAATCGCTCTGTCCCACGAACGTTGTAACTTGTGTATCCAATCCAATATATATCATCCAATAGAATTACATTACTTCATTACAATCTCTACAATATCGTTTCTTGTCCGGAAACCATTTCTGTTCACCTCTCACAGTTTGTTCTGCTGTCGCTCATAAGTCTGACGAACTTCTATTGTGTTCAGAAGTAGTAAAGCGTTATTTTCTAATATAGGAATGGCTAGGGGTAAGCAGAAGGTATGTTTGAACATTGATTGAAGCAAGAAGATACGAGGCGATCAAATGGAAGTTGGTTTCTAAGGGGCTGAATGAAGGGATTTTCGGGAACATTGTTTTAAGCGTGAAGTCATACTTACTGACATAATGATTATATGTTGAATACACAGGAACAAGCAAGGTATAGCGGATGAGCTCTGTTACTATATAAAAATAAAATAAAATCGTTAAGTAAATGCATTTTATCGGTGACTTATCACAGAGAAAAAGCACAGAAACTAGCCGAGACAAGACAAGGTGGGAAGTCACAGCTGGCAGCGCGCGCGGCTGGACTTCAATTGAAATGTCCTGTTTGTAAAGTGAGTTGATAACGGTTGATAATACTAAGAATAAGAATATAAGCGAAATCTTGAGATATTTACTGATCAAAATTCTTTTGCTGTCATACTTTATACTATGAATTTTATCTATTACGACATAGACACCAGCCGCCAATTACAAGATTATTGTTAAACACATGGAGGTAAACGTTAGACGAATAGTCGACTTGGTCGAACTTACAATTTATGCATAAACTTTAGATCTTTTGAACTAATATCAATTATACAATATGCAGTAATAACTGATGACATCTAGAATTACCAACCCAAGCATCGAACAGATGTCTCCTCTATTCATACAATTTTTCTTTATTTTGCTTACTTACTTTTATTATTTATTTATTATAACAGGCTAAACATCCAAAGGAATCTATACCACCTGAATCGGCTTTCCAAAGTTAAAAGCTAACTATTACAAGTGCCCCTTCATGAGAATGGCGATTGAAATATACCAAATTGTTTTGAATAATGGGCAAACTGAAATGAGCACTAGCAAATATTGGTAAAATTTATATATGTGGTATGCTGCAACAAATGTTTACTTGGTAGATATTGTTATTGCATGCTATGATAGTTAGTGTGTCAATTGTAATAATAGATAGTAATAGTGACAAAATATTGCTTTTGTTTGAAAAAGTTAGAAATGCGATTAAAATACTTTATCAAATAAATTATTATTCCACCAACATAACACATAAGGTTTTCACAAATTTAATAATTTAAATTGTTATTATTCATTAATCAGATTGACTGAATCGCAGTTATCGATAAATTTTTGCGGCCTACTGCCAAAAATTGATATCGCTTGTGATAACTTTTAGGATGAGATAAAATTGCTTACTCGATACTATCCGCCCAACAAAAACGAGACATTAGATCCGGAAAAGCTATCATACCATCAATGCATATTAATAACATACGTGTATTAAACCTCTTTGATGCAGAAAACTTTAAATACAATCGACATCTATTGCTTCATGATATCCTCCAGAAAAGGAAATGGGACCCGACAGGTGCGTTATGCATATTCTCTACTGAAGAGCTAGCAAAGTGGGTATAACTTCAAATCAATGTTCAATATTATCATGTCAACTATTGCGACAAAAATCGTCAAAATACAATCTTATTCCAGAAATGAGCATATCGGAACTCACTCAGTATACTTACAAGTTGTTAACGAATTTGCGGGTGACAGAAAGAGGACTCAAGCACGAAGGCGCCTCCCAGATTATTTCAAATTCAGACCTACTCAAAAAAGTGGCCGCCGAGAAGTTATAAATTTCGTAGCGTTAGACAAGAATAAGTCGGAAGAAACCATCAAAGACTTAGCACAACGAATTTTACGAGACAAACTTAGTTAAAGGCCGAAGCATTAAAGTTAGCTAAGTCAGTGTTGAATAAAATGCTGAGTCTTCTGGGCTCTCTCGGCTTTGGTGAGAATTATTGCTTCCTATATTATTAATGTATTGTAAGATTAAAGAAAAAATCGATGAATTAACAGATTTAGGAAAATTTTATTACTGAGCACGTATCAAGCAATATAAAAACAACTAATAAATCATTTGTTGTAATGCCTAACAGTTTGTTGATGGAATGCTGAATTTCGGACCGTAATAAAGTTTTCATTATAACAACAATTGGTAACCAAATAGTCTGCTCTGACAAATTTTCGTGCCTACTTCTTATCATAAACAGATAATTTGCTTACAATGATTGGTCAAACGCTTGGAACAAGGATCTATTCCAAGAATGGTCTAACATAACATGACCAAATAATTCAAAGATGGTAACGTACATCACTGACTGTGCAGTATTTTCCTGAATTGTTTAATAATTACCTATATACGTAAGACAATACGATCAGATTATTGCAAAACGCCCTTTATGAAATAATAAACTAAACTGGATGAAACAATGACTTTTTAGATTCGGGCAAAGTAGATAGGAAACTTACTGATTAGATGCAAGCTTGTAAAATAGCTTTTCTGACTTTGGAGTCCAATTGTCTCAAACGGATTCCATG
>CAJVPJ010001180.1:0-11695 GCA_910592205.1 Paraglomus occultum | reverse complement strand
AAAACCACATCCTTGGCGGTTTATCATAATTAACCTGACCATAACAATCTGCTCCGGAAAATAAATTAGACTATAACAAACAAAGGTATAACCTTACTCACCATTAATTATCAGAAACAAACCTGTATGAACACACATGTGGCATCCTCGACAGATCATAAGTCTGCGCAACGGTTCCTTCTCTCCGCATATAGAACATGGGGTTCTAATTGGTGGTAAACCAGGACATGACAGTCGAGGAGTTACGAATGAAGTTGTCGGCTGCTCGGACTCTGAGAAATCAGACCCTGACCCTGAAGTGTCTGAAATAAGATTCTCTAATTTTCTCTGCGAGGTCGAAGTATGAAAGCGTGTTTTTCTCGGAAAATGTCGTGACATGGGAAAATACAGTCAACAATGGAGCGAAAATGATGTCTGACTAAATTTAAACGTGGTACCGATCATGTGATTACTATAATTAACATTATTATCGTTATCGTTATCTACTACTGTAAATGGTATTTTGTACAAAAATCGCGCGTTTCCAAAATTATTCCACCGCCATTATTACTGCTTTATACAGTTCTACCTCAGTTATATCCCCATGTTGGGACCCAAATTTTTTGGGGATATATCTGAGGTGGGATATAACTAAGGTATAGCGTTTCAATAGATAATATCATGCAATTTTATTGGTTAATAAATTCTATCAGTGACATTTGACGTTTCGACCTTTCTACTGATTCGTTTAAGCGCCGAATTATATTGCGCATGTATCTAATATCATTTTCTGTCGCAAATTCTCTTTGTTCTAAAAATTTCTTACGTCTTGACATTGAATTAGTATTAGTGGTCTGATCCTCGGGCATTTGATTTGTGGCCTGACTTTTTATTGTATCGGGAATTTGACTAACCAAATGAAGCAAATAATCGACAAATATTAATTAATAGATAGAGGTGACATGATTTATCGTGATACATATTAATATATGGTTAATAAATTCGCGTAATACTATTAAGGGGAGTGGGATATAACTGAGGTAGATTTATATGGAACTAAATAAGGGAAATCTGTCCAGCATCAAAGCTGGGATATAACTGAGGTAGAAAACTGTAATTTCCACTATTACTATGGTCTTTTCTCTCTTTATCCATGTATGACATTTATGGATAACCGGCTGGCTTTCGGCGTTAGTATTAGCATAAAAATCTGGTTTTAGAGAACACAGGCCGGGCATCGGTAGTTGTAATAATATCCGATCAAACAATTGAAAAGTTCATGCCGAACGATATGATAGATCTCGGCGAGATTCACTCTAAAGTGGAATTTGGCTTTAATGAGCACACGATGTATTCTATGAGCGCGCGTTATTTCATATCAATATATTCGGCAAGGAAGGGAGGTATCCGAATAGCGTTGCCTTAACTATCGCGCGCTAGTGGAATATGTAACGGTTATATGTTTGTGTTCCGGCAAAGATACGCAATATAAAGGTTTTCATATTACCGGTAATACTTTTCTCTTTATAACGGATTTTCGAACCAATTATTCGTTGCATGCATTTTGATTACACCAGTCTCTTCATTTTATGTGTAAAGAATTTACACATTGTAATAAATAATAGATACACAGATAATAATAAAACATAATACATGAATGTATACAACGCCATTCGCTCAAGTGAGAAGGTTCAACTCACTTGGGAATTCTTCCCCTCAAATACTCCATAATCGCCGCCGTGCCTCTCTGAACGATGGGATAACGTGGCACTCTAAAGGTGTTCCCTTCAACAGACAAGGTCTTGATAGTCGTCACATTGCCCAGTTCTGGAGGTAGATGGCCTATATTATTATTTGATAAATCCAAGACTTCCAAACCCTCAAACGTCGATGGCGTAATCTCTGACAACAGGTTCATAGAAACCAACAGTGATGTCAGTTTAGGCCACGCAAGTTTAGGAGGAAGCGATGAAATACGATTCTGGTTTAGGTTCAAAGTCTGCAAATTAGGAAAGGGCTTTGGCGACGAACCATCGGGAATAGACGTTATTTGATTTGCTGATAGATCGAGGGTAGTTAGATTCGGTAAGGGAGTCCATTCCGACTCGGGTAAATCAGGCGGATACAGAGGAAATGTCGTGAGTTTGTTGTGATCAAGTTGCAATGTAGTAAGCACGTTGCTAAAAGATAACGTAAACAAGGAGCGGGGAATATTAGAAAATTCATTAAAACTGAGTCGTATCGTAATTGGTTCAAATGGAAGTGCCTCAAGATCGTCATCGGATAGATTAGAAAGAGATTTCTTGGAGAGATCAAGGATTTTAGAGGCTGCTGCTTGCTGATTAAAGGTTCCAAGCGAATGATCTCCGACGCGCCGGCTAGTAGTGGAATCGGGAATAGTAGGCCCCTGAATACTTTCAAGATCTATATAATACAAACATTTTTCTGGTCAGCTACAAGTAAAGCCTGCTACTCAAAATCTTGTCACTATCGTCTTTTCTTACCAACGGCAGCCAATCGGTCTCTCAGCGATTGGAGTAATGCCACTGTGGAATTCGATCCTCTGGGCGCGCTCCTTAACGGGTTACCTTCCCAACTAAGCACATCCAAGGATGTCATCATCCCTAATTCTGGCGCTAGTTCTTTCAATGCATTATTTCGCAAATCCAATCTCTTCAGCTGTTTCAAAGCAATCAATCCATCTGGCAATTCTTCAAATAAATTTTCAGAAATATCCAATATTTCCAATTCAGACGTAGTGTGCAATAAAGGTCCTACTGATTTTAATCTGTTGGACGATATCAAAAGCTCCTTTAATTTCGGTATAGACAGTGTCGGCTTAAACATTGTAGCGTCCTCGGATTTGTCGAGAGCCACCAAGCGGTTATTCCGCAGGTCTAGACGCTTCAATGACTCAAGTTGAACTGGCTGTCCATCAACTACCTCTTGGAAGATGGTCTCGATCCGATTTTCGCTGGCTTCCAACTCCTCCAATTTCGTCATTCCAACCAAGGCGAGTCCCGGTAAAGCCTTCAGTTTGTTCTTTCGCACAAACAGCTTACGAAGATTCTTTAAATTTTTAAATTCTTCCGGAAGGCCAGAAATCTCGTTGGATGAAATATCAAGAAACTCCAATTTCGTTAAATTTCCAAAGGAAGAATCTAACGTTCCAGAAAGCCCATTAGAAGCGAGCTGAAGATCAACAAGCGAAGATAATTTCACAATACAACTTGGAAGTTGTGTGAATTTGTTGGCTGATAAATTTAGCGTTGTGAGACTCTTCAGCTCGCCAAATTCCACCGGGAGAGATGAAAGATTGTTATTATGTAGCTGTTTACAGCACGGTAATGAGAAACAGAAATGATTATCGTCGTGGTAGATGATATAAAAATATCAAACTAGTTTCTGAAATATAATAAAATGGGGCCATTCGCTGATCGTTTGTCTCCAACGAATAGTTTGAAAGACAACAAACGATATGATAAATCACGTACATCAACAAAAACCAAAGCACCGAACTCCATTATTCTTTTATCAATATGTTCAATCAAGTTATCAGCTGCCACTAATCGTGTCAAATCAATCGCCTCATACCAATTTTCCGCGGAACTGCTGCTAAAGTCAAGATTGACAGTGCTTGAGTCGGTATCATACATTTTCCAGACTTCCTCGGGAATTTCTTTCAAAGATCTGTTGGTAATGTTCAGACGTCCTACAAGAAGAACATTAATGTCCTTCAGTTTTTTTTTAACCAATTAGTAACATGCATGTACATGTGAGTTTTTGAACTACCAACCGGACGATCGCGCCTGCTTGATAATAACTTTCAGACTTCTTCCGCCAACAACCTCTTCATCTTGATCTTGATGACTGGCAGCTTTTTTCGCGCTCGATTGTCTTGCTCTAGCCTGGGCAATAGCCTCCCGCACGGACGAAGGCTGCCGATTGTCAGAATTGGAAGACGTTGCTCGGCCCGCTGCCGGGGTTTTTTGTCTTGAAGGCGTAGAACGCGGAGTTGCCGTTGTTCGACGTGCTGCGGACATGACAAATTATGAGCGAGACGTAGAATTGATGTTTCTGAATATTTAAATTCGCGATTTTTGAAATCTAGATTTGGCTAAGCCTCAATTAATGTAGAATATTGCCAAGTTTGGCAATAAAGGTTTTTAATCACGATTCATGAATGAATATTGCTTTAAGTCATCAGACGCGTACCCGTTGTCGCCAATGACTATTTTGTCGATAAAAATTTGTATCTCAGTACAGCTACACGTGAGAAGTAATATTAACATATAGTTGTTGAAAACAATTATGCTCATGCAACTTTTGTTCTTACAGAGAAACAATCCTCTCATTTTGATACTTCACGACCATTATGTATTATGTACGAGATCGACACTATTAATATTAATATTTAATGTTGGGTTAGTAATCTTGGCCAATTTCTGTTGCAAGATAATAACCGAGTTATGTTATGAGGGCTCACCGCAAGTTTGACGGACTGATTGCGATTTACGCGTCATTTGTGGAGACGGTAGTGAGCAAGTGCATCTAGTACACTATATTAATATACTAATACACCAAAAATGTAATAGTAAGGGAATCATGTGTATTTACGTAGTAGTACGGTGTCTGAAAAGTTTCGACAATATATTTATTTTTCGAAAATGTACATAATAACTTTAAAATAAATTATCACATTTCTTCAAATATGGGCACCTGTCACACTTTGGTAACTTCCCATTTTCAAACTTTTTTTTACAATTTTCACAAGCATAATTATTTTTTCAATCTCTTCACTCCGAGTTCTTATTTGGCAAACAGCTATGTCTTTATCACTATAAAGAGTAGTGCAAAAGGCACATCTGGAGTCTTTGCTACATTAGTCTTCCAATTCTAAAATTGTATAAATATAAAGTAATTCTCTCATTAAAGTATCTATTACTATTTATATTCTGTTGAAGCCTCTATTTTTAGCAATTAGTTCTTATAATTTTTTCAAGTTTAATTTTTTTATTTTCTCCTTGTTCAGTATTTTCTAATTTTTTTTCTAAAGTCTTTTCCTCTATTTTGTTTTTGTTCTTTTTGCTCGTTCTTTAAGTTGTGATTCAAACTCTTTCAACATTTCTTCTTTTTTTTCTAGTTTTTTTGTAATTATAATTATTTATTATTCTTCTTTCTCTTTCATTTCCAAATTCCTCAATAGATTTTTGCATCAATTCTGATTTCTCCCTCATTTATAGGATTTAATTTTCTAGGTCTTTTATTTTGTTATAATACAGAACTTCATCATACTTAATTCCAATTCTAACTCGATTGAGAGAAATTAACTTATGTGCCAATTGTTTAATTTTCATTGTTCAGATGTATCCAAAGCCTCTAAGTAACACTGAGCATCTTTTTCTCATCTTTTTGCTCTTTCTCTTCAATAATGAGTGGGAGCCATTTTTAATGCTCTTATCCCACATCTTCAAATGCTTCAATCCATCTGTAAATTGTATGTTCAGACTATGCATTGGGTTCCTTGTCAACCTCAACTTTTGATAAATTTTTTTTTGCAATTTGGCCGTTTTTTCAGCTATAAAGCTAGCAAAAATTTAGTAACATCAGTATTATTACATAGAAATTTTCCATACGTTTTAGGGTACGGTTTTATGAAGCAGATTTCTTGACAACCATCAAATCAAATTGAATCAAATTTTTTATGTTAGATCAATCGAGGCTTGAACTTTCCTCACATTCTCACTTTAATTTAATAGATGCACAGATCATTGAGATAAAAATATATTGCCAAAGCTTTTCAGACACCCTACGTACAAATCTAGCCATGCAAGAAGCCAAAAAGATACATTTTACATTTATAATGACACACATTTTAGATGCTAATTACACGCAAGACACTGAAAGATGATAAGTGATCAAAATCTAAATCGGAAAACTTTCTTGCGGTCCCTTTCACCCGCGAACCATAAGCATAAAAGCGATAAGGATATTTGGCCAGTATTTTTTTTAAAAGTTGAAAATCCTTTTCTTCCATCTTAATCATAAGATAAAACAAAATAATGAATTCTTTATTTTTTTCTTCCAAGTTCTTAATTAGTTTTTCCCCATTTGTGTCATTATTTGAGAATTATGAGTTTAAGTTTCTAATTGAATTGGTTAACGATTATCTGAGAAAAATATAACTAAAATCTTCAATATTATCTGGACAAGTTGTATCTATCTTGATGATTCTAGTAACTGAATGACAGATATCGGGAACTCCCGTCTGATGGCGAGCCCTTTAGCAAATAAAGAGGAAGGTGACAAGCTAATCGAGGGTTATAAAGAATCCAAAACACAGGGCTTAAACGTACCCATACATGAATTTGCCCTACCCATATGCCAATCGCCTCACCATTTGGAAATGAAAAAATGGTATCCTCATGATTTACAGCACCACGCGCCACGAGATTCGCAATGAAAGCCTCTCTTGTCCGGCCTGGGATTCCATTTCGACAGTTTGGCGTAGCAGGGACGTCATTAAACCCTGTGTTGTTCCATTACCATTGAAAAACAAGCGCAGGCATATCCGTTCTTAATTCACGTAAGAGAATAGTGGCGACAGTAGAATCTTGAAGAGCAAAAGGAAGGTTATGCGATTCTAAAAACGTAAAGATAATTTTTGTGATTCGTTTTCATTTAACCACAAGCTTTACTTACCTATACCGCACTTGTACGCAAATATTGCGACGTGTGCTTCTTGAACTAATTGTGAATGTGAAATCAGTTAAAATCCTACACTAATGTTAAAGCAAAGACTCGATACTCTTGTGACAAAGTTTTTGGAAAAGGTTTGACGTTTTCGCTTTTTGCAGATTTATCAGCTACTTTATATAACAATGATTTTTTTTTGCGTAAATGACCATGTGACCCCCAGCATGACACGTGAAAATTTCAACTTTCTATTGACTCGGACCGCTTAGTCGCGACAAATTTGAGAAAACGTTGCCAAATTTACAAGTAATATAATAAATTTATTACAATTGCTGAAAGGAATAACGCGATGTAGCTTATACCATCTAAGTGCATGTTCAGCTTGCTTGCCCTTTTCTATAGGCATCCATATACGGAAGGACTTTTGCGCACAACCACGAATTTACTTTAAAGAAATTAGATCCAACGCCTCTGTTGTAACCTTCAAACGAATTAAATGTCTTCTTTGTTTTGAATGTCGTCCCATTTCCCCCAACAGTTACCACGGAATGTGCATTCTCGTAAAGTTGGTTCTTTTTTTGATACGCATCTATTGGTGATTGTGTGTTTTCACGTGATATGTTGCCTGTCATTCATATGAAAATGTTGCTTTTTTTGAATGTTCAGTCATGAATGATACAAAATTAGTTGTTGATTTAACTGTTCGGGGTAATTTGTTCGTCATTTAAAACTTGTTCTTAATTTGGAGTCTTTGTTTGTAGGCTAATACTATAACGCAGAAACTTTTATAACATACTGTCTTATTGTCTATTAATTGCAAGTTAAGGCTTGTCTACAAAAGTTGTCGCGACTAGCGGTTCGAGCCAATATTCGAGCAATTATTACGTAATATAAACATAATATATTGCTATTAAGAATGCCGTTAAAAATTAATTTGCTTATATTGTTATATCAAATATAACGACATACTTAATACTTTATCCTAGTTGACCCTAGTCAAAATTTTATTAGGGACACTACTAGGATCGACTTTTTAGCTTTTTGGAGCTGTTTGATTTCTTTTATCCTTGCCCCTAGTATCACTAGTACTAATAATAGTATTTTAGGGGGGAAAAAAATAAGATTATAGGAAAAAATCATTACTTCATGGTATTTAGTGTATATAGTAGATAATACGTATACATGTATAATAGATAAAAAAAATAAAAAGTAAAAAATTTGGAGATTTTACTAGGTCAGCTAGGATTACTAGGGTCAGCTAAAAAAGGTTCTAGAAACTGAAGAATGCTAGCCTCACTTCCGGCCTCGGCTAATTTTTTTTTCTTAGGGCCAGTTTTTTCTAGGGACAACTTTTACCTGTACCGGTTCAAAATACCTCACGCGCGCCACATATTAATATGTGATGATCTCTCCAGCCACAGCAGTGGAGTGTGACACATAGGAAGGGTCAGAGTATTTATGACGTGTACTTACATAGCAATAGTCACAAAGTATACAGTAATGGAATCGCTTTACAAGAATTTTATATTGTTATAATGGGTTCTCATAGTAAATCGCGTTCATGAATCAGTAGGCCTATTCAATTCTGTTCCGTTCCGTTCCAATTTGTGCCGATCCCTGATTGGCGGATTAAAAATCACATGACGGAAACGAATGGAAACAACAAATTGGAGTGAAAAGAAAAACGACGAAACGTGGAAACGCGAAATTTATCCTCAATTTTCGCGGATTTTTGATTGGTTGATACAATTTTGCCGTCGATCGGAACAGAACGGAACGGAACAGGATTGAACAGGCCTAGTCTATATTAAATATTTTGGGGCACAGACTTTTGCCCGGGAGTATATCATAATTCTTTGACTTTCCTTTTTTTTGTAACGACAATGTAAACTAAATTATAGTTTATTTAATTACTATTACACTGTACATTATATCCGCAATATAATTAAGCGCTTAGATGAAGCAGTAGAAATGCCAAAACGCCGGACGTCACTAATAGAATTTATTAACCAATAACATTGCATGATATTATTTATTAAAATGCTATACCATTCTCTTTCCTTTGGCGAAGTCTTCTTTGGCGAGAACTTGTAAGTTGGGTATATCATTTGATGTCTAATCGCTGCCACTTTCGCCAATACTTCAAAGAATTTTGCAACGTCTGTATATCCCAACCTCAGATATATCCCCAAAATCCTTGGGTCCCAAAGTGGGGATATACTAATAGCACGTGATGTTTCGACGTTCTTTGTTAAGGCTCGTAATACTTTGCATCCGAATTCTAAAAACCTCCCAAAATGAAGCGGAAAAAAATGGGAGCAGTGAAAGCCTTTCAAAAAAAGGAATCGGAGCAAAAGAAAGATTCGACCAAATTACATTTAAAGTCATTAGTGAAAGTAAAGTCAAGGAAGATTATTCCCATGAATTAGCAATTGAGCCATTAGATTTAGAAGTAGAGGGGTTACCACCGATTACCAAGTTAATTTTTGGCTTTCATCATCTTGTTCCCGGCCAAACGAGACACCCAGACATGACAGGACTAGAAGAAACGCGACTATATAACCATCCTATGTTGTCCAAGAGCATGGGAAAAACTTTTACCATGAAAGTTAGAAGATTTAACATTTCAGACTTACCCAAGAGCGAAGGCGACCTCAGTTGTTTAAGGTTTTTAAATGTAGGCAAGCGAGGAGATTTTGACTTGGATAGTTTTCAGGAAAAAAGTGTTGGGAATAATCAAACGCCGAAATTTATTCCAAATAAAAGTCCTTCTCAAGTTTCTAAACCTGAAACCAACGCTAATTCAAATACTTAAAGTGCTTTGATAATAGGCAGTGGTATCGACATTTAAGAGCTTGGCAAAGACAATTGCTCGAGGTAATGAATTATTAACACATTACTGGAAGCAAAGTATGACATGAGTTATTACTTGATTACTTAAAAAGTCGTTGCAAAGCCATTCACCATGGCTAAATATTGTAAATCTTTTATTTCATTGCTCTAACTGTTTTTTGTTGCTTTTGAGTGTTTTTCATATTAGGGATTATTTTTTGTCAGAATCTTTTGGCATTATAAAATTTGGTATAAAAATGTCTCTCATGTTTTCACAGTAAATAATCTATTATTTAGATATGTCTACAAATTTTTCTTACAATTGCTCTGTCTAATAGAAAACGTGAGTCCGTGCGGTAACCGTTGGAGTGGCAGAGCTGTCTTTATTTTCGTGTTAGTTTCAAGTGTCTTTGAAACATTTTCTCGAGTAGTCATACCACCGATATGCTTGTTTAAGTTAACGACAGTTTGGAAAAAGTTGTCACAACTAGAGTTCAGCTCGCAGTGCTAGAAGCTTAACTATTTACTCAACATTTTAAATCAATCGGTCAGAAGCAGGCTTCCGATTTAAATTCACTGTTCAAGAACTAAACACTTGTGCAGATTTCTGAATACAAAGCTACAAAATTATTAGACTGTATTTTAAACTTCAAAAATTACTTTCTTCCACAATGTTGTGTTGGCGCAATCTCTCAAGCATCAAATTCTGTCAAGTAATTAAAAAGCAGATATGTCCTGTAATAATTTCCTAGGTAGAATAAGAACTATCACAAGGTAAAGGCCCATAACAGCAAAAATATTTAGCATGAAGTTTTGCCTGAGAGTCTGTAATTTGGAAAAAATCTTGTAGTAAATCTTGTATCGGTTAGCGTCGAGGGTATAACTGGTTTACAAAACTATTAATGACTTTGTTAGTCCTAGTTTGGGTACATTCATTAAACGTTTTTATTATTTTTCTCTTAAAATAGTAATGTAGCTAGTTAAGATTAGTGCCTTTTTAAGTGCTACTTATATAATGTTATGCATTAGAAAATCAAGTTTCTGGCGCGTCATCATGCAGGGTAAAATTTAAGGGTAGAACGTGTTTTTACGTTACAAGAAATTAACAAATCCAGTAATCGGCAGACTATTAATTATGTTTCATTAATGCACAAATTATTTGCGCAATTAAATTAACAATTCGTAAAATGTTGCGTTGGTCTTTTTTCTAAACTTTTAAAGTAAAATTATTATGCCGTACGATAGTGTTTTCCCCTCCTCCATAGAAGGTCATGTAGCGCAATAAATGTGCGATATCAAAAATTTATGTGCTAACTTGATTCTAGCAATTCGTCTATAAAATTTGCTAGCAATAATAAACATTCTATAATTGAAATAACCAAGGCCGGAATAAAGAGAGTTTCTTTCGATCAGTAAGGTTGCTGCAGTTTGCTGTAAAGTATTTCAAAACGTTATTTGCAAAAATTCCCAAGACACGGTATTTGCTGCTTATGTTTATTGCGTTATTTGCAAAAATCCCCAAGACACGGTACATGTTTATTATGCATTTTGCACAATATGTTTTTACTTGCGCGTATTCTCGTTATAACTCTATGGCCGTTTTTCCTGGTCTACCGAACGACCATGTTTTAGCGAGTCGTTTCTTTGGACATGGCACATATGTTTTGTGCATGCTCATGCGGGGCTGTAATACGATCGAATTCGAATGATCGTAAAAAAAAAACAAAAAGCCATTGCTATCAAAAAATGTTACCACGATTTTTAACAAGTCCAAATTACTTTGTTATTATAAACGTGCATCGACGTACATAATAAATTTGTTGCGTGTATTCCGCATAGCTTTTATATATATTACGTTCGGAAACGTGTCACATAGGAAACGTTATTTGATCCAGCCGATGCATAGGTCTACGTCGCCTGGTTTATCGATTGGTCGACTACAATTACTGTTATACGTTTCCGTATATGTTCTAGTCTTCAAAGTAATATTACCCGTGTAAAGTGAAGTGACAGGCAAACATATGCAGGAGAGGGCGCAAATGAATAAATCAAATGACGTAGTTGGGTTCAAAAACAATGTTGAAATGGGGGTGTTTGCGGTTTCATTCTGTCCCTCTCTTTATCACCGTCAACTTGCGCAAATTACATTCGAACCAATTATAGAGTGCTGGACAACCAAGGAGTGAGT
>CAJVPJ010001179.1:0-11696 GCA_910592205.1 Paraglomus occultum | reverse complement strand
TGGCAACACAGGCATTGGATAAATTTAAGGTTCGAAAATTTATTTAGTAGTGGAAGCATCACGAAGGCCAAAAAGTGTTAGGATACGTCTGAGCCCAATGGATACGTCTGGCGGGCTACACTTTTGATACGCTTGGATACGTCTAAAGAGTATCAGGCACAACTTCGAAGTTATCTTTATTTTATTATTTAACTTTACCCAAAAAGTGCTAGGATATGTCTGAGGCCCAATGGATACGTCTGGCGGGCTGCACTTTTGATACTCTTGGATACGTCTAAAGAGTATCAGGGATTTTTCATTCATTTAGGAAGAAGCGAATTCGGACATAGTCAACAATTTTTGGGAATGTAGCGCGTCTTTCCTAAGAATGTTGAGAACAGTCGTTGATCTTAATACTAAAAAGATTCTTTGTCGAGTGACTGGCTTACATGACGATATCAGCGAGACAATCTTTAACACCACTAAAAATAAATTATGTTTGCATGCTTTGGGAGGGAAAATGCGTGGACACTTAAATATTTAGTGACAAGTGGCAAAGTGTAAGACATATTCAAGTTGCAAAGTGGCTAATTAAGTCCCTATATTAATATGACATCGAGAGATACAATTATAATGGCACACACGTATATATTATGAGACATCTTAAGTGGCAAGGCGGTAAAATTAAGTAGCGTAATGATAAATTAAGCGCACATGTATTCGAGTGGCAAATAAAATGCAACATATATAACACACATTTGCGTATGTATAACGTTAGCGTAAATTACGCGTATCATTTCTTCCGTTTTTGTTATCTATTATATTCGACATGAGACGCAAAAAAAATTGACTCAATATAATTGGTTGATGTACAGTTGTTGTGTGTGGAACTAAAGTGTGTTCAGAATATGATTGGCCATCAAAAAATTTTCAGTCGTATATATGAACTATCGACCGCCATAAAGAAACCTTCCTCTTTCCCGTGTCTTTAGTCACCGCTGTCTCTATTGGTTAAGACTACAACCATGAGTTACGTCGCTAAAGGCAAAGACGATTATGTCGACGAAGCGCCAAAAGTAAATAATACTATTCTGTTTCTCATTACAAGAAATGTCATAGACAGGTCTATCTCACTTTTACCACAATTTTGTAATTCAAAAACTAGTACCATCGCATTCGCATTACATTAACCTCTCCCAGGGTCAAAGCGCTCGAGAGAGTGTGCGCTGATCTAATCAACCGGGCCAAGGATAAGCAGTTACAAGTAAAGGGACCTGTTCGACTGCCCACTAAAGTTCTGCGTATTACTACCAGGAAATCACCTTGTGGTGAAGGCAGTAAAACTTGGGATAGATATGAGATGAGAATTCACAAGAGATTGATTGATTTGAATTCTCCTAGTGAAATTGTGAAGCAGATTGTAAGTGTAGCAATGTGGTAGGAAAACAAAACTTTAATTAGGATGGTTGTTGACATCTTTTTTTTTTTCGCAGACTTCGATCTCTCTAGAACCAGGTGTCGATGTTGAAGTGACTATTGCTTCATAAAAGCAAAAGTCTCATCGAGCGCCAGCGTGAATAGGCGCATTATATGGAATCTCCCATTGTTTGTGTGATAATATGTGCTTATTTCGAACTGGGTCTGAATGTCGCTACGGGCCAGAACATTTGCTGATTATTACGCGCCGGATACACGGTTCAAAATGAAATAAAATTTTAATCTGTATCCGATACTTTGGAGGAATACGCAATCAACTTGTTAGATTCATCAACAAATCTAGTCACTGGTAAACGGTGAATCACTGTGCATACATAAATGCGATCGGACATAGCATTGATATTTGCTCTTTATTAGTTGTCATACGTAGCCTTGTCAATTCTCTGGCTTATGCCATGTTATTCTCCAAGTCCTAAGCATTCAATCATCCAGCTTCTCGCTTCATTGGAAACGCCTATTGCCAATGCGCGTGCCGTAATTTTCTTAAACGCATTCCCTTCCAGTTTCTCGCAATTAACAACCATTTCAAAAACCATCCTAACGAGTTCCTTATATATATATAAACCATCGTCATTCATTACGTACAACTGGTCCAAGTTGTCACCTGCACACGGTTGCTGATAAACCACTTTTGTTACAATACGAAAAGCCTTTAAGCAAGGGTCAAGATATAGCTCGCACTTTTCAAGAATCCTAAAAGTGACGGTAAATTGGTGTGTATTATACGTGAGCGCGGTAGGCGGCGATGCTAACGCAATATAGTGAAATACGTGAAGAATAGCCTTAAGCATGTTGAGCGTCCACAAGGATGTCGACGTTGTGACATTAAATCCATCTACGTAACGGAATGATTTCAGTTTTGATATTGATAACAAAAGATAAGATAAAAATTTGAATAGGTGTCTTCAAAATAAGTTACCTAGAAGGTGTAACATGTCCGTAGCAATACACAAAGCCTGATTAGACCAGATGCCTTCTTGCCAACGGGAATGTGTTTTCTTGCATCCCTGCAATACTCGTAAAAGTATTCTCGGGCCAACGAAACAGAATTGATTATCCGGTGATAATGTTGTTGATATACACAAGCTATGGATCCAAGCCAACAGTCCATTTTTAATTACCATATCATTAATCACATTTGGTATAGATGCGGCTTGGAAAATTATCTGCAGAATGTATGACAAAGATTTTCAATAGACCAAAATTCCAGTCAATTGTCAATATGGAGAATCTCTTGTTCAGCTTACCTCGTTTATAATTTTGCGCGTTACATTGTCAGATACTCGAGAAATATAATACCCGCTGATTATATCCCAAACATACCTTCGTTTGAATAATTTATAATCCTAGAGAAGAATAAATGCAAGTTTATCATCGCTGTTCCAAGCACGTGACAGTTAAAAAGTAAACTAGTTACCGAAAAACTTTTTAGTCCAGCCGACAACAGTCTTAATATCCACACTCTGTCTTTTTGAGAATTGGATGACGAGCTATACATTAATTGATAGAACATGGGCACATCCTAAGTTACCCACAATTTTGAGCATGAAAGGGTCAAATAAATTAGAAATCAAAAGAGAGGGAAATTTTTTCAAAAAAATTCATCCAACTCCTTACCTCTAGGTCAATAATTGGTCTTTGGAGCAAAAACCTGTTTATTAGAGGATACATTGTATGGGCCGGGTTCAAAAATATGGTCAGCGAAAGTGCAACAAATACTGTGATTATCGTCGGAATACGCTGGGGAGACTCAATAGACTCTCTTTCAGTAATTGCATTTTTAAGAGCATTAAGAAGGAGTAATATCTGTTTTTTCTCTCTAAACATCGCCCGCTAAAATGCATAGATTGGTTTAACGTTAATAACCAAACAACCACGTTGTCCGTAATCTCAATGTACAATTACCTCTAGCAGTACGTAGAACTCGTCTAGCAGATAATAAGCTGCGCGACGAACATTGTCTCGATTGGAAGAAAGGGATACTATAACCAACCCCAATGCATTGACTTCAATAAATCTCCGACAATCAATCATACTCCCATATGACATGAGGTTAGCAAACAAAGTCAACATAAAGGACAAATCGCATATAGGGGCTGCTCTCATTTTTATTCTTTCCTCGCTCTCCCCAATCCTCTCCTCGATTAAGCTATTCTCGACTGCCACTTCCAGCCCATCGTCAATTTTAAAATGAGTATAGCTCTGCATCAATGTCATCGCATCCAACAATCCCATAGATTCAACCACAACGTTCTCCCCCATTAATCTTTTCTTGGTTATTAAGTCGCTTGACCCAGGTCCCCATGTCATTAAATACATAATTACAGAAACCTTGGTAATTTTTTCATACTTTATAAAGATGTCAAGAAGCAGTCGATCCGAATCGGCCGTTGTTGCCCCGTATATCTCGATAAGAAATGGCAGGTATGCCTGCCTGCAACAGATGGATGGAGAAATGTCGTACAACCTATGTATCAGGTGACAGAGCGCAAGACGGATTGAACGTGTTTGCGAGTATGATGATTTGGAGGAAAGCATTGATGGATAAGTGAGAGTCGTAAACTGAGAGTGAGATAAGATAGCATCCAAAATTTTGTTCGGAGGCGGACCTATGAATGACTAAAAGAACAATTAATGCAAGAGTCTACCGCAAAACATGTATCTTCCATTTAAGGAGCACAAATTCATGACTTACTGGTTGACTATAAACAGCCGATATCAGTGAAGTTATACACTTTATGACAGACGAGAATGCAATCTTTTTGTCGATTGCGACAAATACAAACTCTCCAACTGTGTTCGCTTCTAGTACATCCGCCAGCGGTATAACATTTTTCAATATGCTTTCTGTAAGATGAAATATAATTAATTATCGACTTGCATCATTCCAAGTCGGTAACTCGAACAAATTACTTTACCTAATTTCTGAAATGTCATGTCAAATGTCTTGATTGGTGTAGAATCCAAGGCATTATTTTCTAATAGCAAAGCAATATGATGAAGACATGCTGTGACAAAGTCTTTTCGCTGTTTGCCCGACACATTATCGCCGTAATATTTGAAGAAATGGTCACATATAGTCAAGTAATCCAGACCGAATACGGATGATACGTCCCCATGTATTAAATCTTTGGTTACTCGTTTTAATAGCGCCGTAGGTTCCAGATCGAGTAGCGTGCGGAATACAAGAGTTACTAATGACGGGCTCTGAGAATTCAAAGATACCTGCATGCCCGCAAGTAATCTCTTCCCATACATTTTCCCTATGAAAGATATTGCATTTCTATCATCATCAGTTGCCGAATCCTCGAACCACATTGCACGTTCATTCGATCTGATGGCCACAGTGCTCAAGTAGGCATCAATCAATGAAACTAACTTCTCCGTAGGCATATTCAGAAATTCCTTCCGGATACAATTTTTGAACAGCTTTCGAAATTGAGATTTGCATAATATCAGAAGGCGTAGTATGCTAATACGTGTATCGTTCATATTGTTGGTTAGATGATAAAAAACGTCATCATTAATGTCCTTGGGTATTGTAGCATGTAATCTTTTTTCAACCGACAAGATACTGGTCAGCGACAAGTCTTCAGTCGGTTCGTCAAGACCCTCTGGTAAATGATTCTTGATGAATAGAAGCAGGACTCTATCGAGATCTTCTGCTGACCGAGTCTTCCAAGTGTCCAGAAAACTGCTTATGCTATCTTCAGATAATACCTTCTTTCTATACAATTCAGATATCGATGGAGTCGCAGAAATTTTGTCGCGTTGCTGTCCGGACCTGCGCATATTCCGTATCAAATTTGATATAAATTCTGAAACGACAGAAGTTGGGTTTGTCGTCTGGCGGTTGTAGTCAACAATAGTGATTAACAACGGGCTGAATGGATACTCAAACTCGTCCTCTTCCGTATTATATCGAACAGATAACTTTTGCCTTGCAATTTCTACCAGCTCCTTGCTTTCGTTCGCATTATCAACATCCATAGAGTTTGCGTTTACCAAATTGTCTTTCACGTTTTTGGTTAACTTAACAGTTCGGTCAATATCTTTGTAAGGATAATTACGGTATTGTAAAATACGACTGTCTAAAAATTTGAAAAGTTCAATCTTGTCCGATTTTGCTTTTCTGCGGGAAAGCGTTTGCTGAATAGTGTTGAGAAATATCTCTGATTCATTTGGATCATGCTGGAAAAGAATAGATTCGGTCATAAAGTATCGAAGAGCTTGAGCTGTCTTTTCTTTGACTTGCGGGTATGGTGTTGAAATGTATAGATTTATAAGCGAGATTAAATGGGAGAAGTCAGATTCTGTAGCAAATACAAACAAGGATGTAAGTAGCTTGTCAAGGGTGAGAACATAAGAAAAGTAAAGATTGATAAGTAACCGTTTTTATTCCACCAGGGAAATCCATCAATGGCAAATAGCAGATCAAGCAAATGAAGAACCAAGCCAACTGCCACCCTGTTAAAATCTGCGGGAATTAACCTGCCCATATCAAACTTAGACTGAAACAGCGAGTCCGGTATATACTTCTGATAAAACTTGATTAATCGTAGCACTGCCTCACGCATCAACTTATTCCTCATCGTTTCTTCATCGTCTGGCCCCTTTTGTAGATTTTCGGCAGCTAGAATATCATGATGTAGCTTTAACAGCACTTGAACATCAGGCACGCGTCTTCTCATTTCTTCTGCAAGGGAATTCGGTATATCATTCCACCGTCTAGCATTTGCAGTATCAATGATTTCTATGCTCGCGGCGATCTCTCCGAACCGACGGCTTACGTTGTCAAGTTTTTGAAACAAAAATCCAAGAGAAATTGCAGTTGTGAACCTTACGAGAAGACTGCTATGTTGCAGGCCTTTACTGATCGCTATGCGATTTACAGCTGATGGCAAAATATTTTCAATAATTGTACTGCAGGGTGGTGGACTAGATAGATACGTTCGCGCATTCGGTAATTTGAGAGAAGGAACAGGGAGAAAAACTATTTTTTGAAGTAAGGACATAGTACTAAGCCAAGTAGAGGAGAGGCGTGGTTCGAAAGTAAGTTTTGTGGATTGCCAAAACCTGAGCGGATATACAGAATTTAAATTAATATCTTACAAATTATTTATAACTTCCATATAAATTTACTTACACAGGAACCAACTCCGGGCAAGCTTCCAATATTCTTAACAACAAGTCTTGCTGCCTTAAATCCTCAATTGGCTTCAGCTTTGTTATAAACTTTGATAGCACAATGTTATATACTTTTACGCTCTTCTCTCTTTCTTCATCAATCGTCTGAGTCGCTACAGTGCCATGAGGATACCATCCCAAATCTTGAAAGCAAATGCCAACTCCGGGCGTACAACATAATGATCGCAGAAAGTTATGGACCAAGTCAGCAATGCAATGTGATGGATCCGAAGGGGCGGGATCGCGACATGCAAAGAGCCGGAGAAGCTACGATATGATTTTTCGTTCGAATTAATGGTACAATACAATTCATATAAGTATCAAATTGTATACGTTAAAGTCTAAGTTACATGGTCCAAGACTGAGCCGGTAAAGAAGTTGATTTTCGTCTTCCGATCAAGGTCAGTTTCTAATATTACGCGATCGTATATTGTTCGTAACACTTCGTCAACAAACTAAATCATTGCACATGTTAGTCGGTATCCGTAAAGGAAGTGCAAGATATAATCATTATCTGCGCTTGCCTCATAAGTGTCTTGAGGTAATCCTTTAAGGATAGATCCAACAAAATTTTTTAATTCAAGAATAGTTTTTTTGATTTTCACATCTCCGCGTATTAAGAATGACAGTATAAATCGAACATACAGTGTGCGAACATCTGTAAAAAAAGAGTATATTGTTTAGAATAACGTTTTAACCTGACAGACCTGAATGAAACATAATAAACCAACCTATTTTGTTCCTAGATTTCCCATCTTCCCGCTCCAATCTAATGTTTAATAGTCTTCCCAGAGACTAATATTTCAAATAAAAGCTCGTTAGAATAAAAAAAGCTGTAAGATGGTGTCTTTGCATTGTAACGCATTTTACTGACCTTATGCCCAAAATGAAATGTCTCGGTTAGTTCGCGTGTCATTGCTAAAGAATGCGAATTCATCGCGACCAACATTTTCAACGTTGCCTGACACAGCGGTATTCTTCCACCAAGATTACGATATATGATCTTCATGTAGTTGGTTAGTATTCGCTTTATGATCGAATTTCCCGACGCGCGCGCTGCTGCGATGTTCGTATTATCGATTACTTTCGCTAGAAGGTCGACGATCAGCACTTCTATCTTGGTAATATTGTGCTGTTTTGTTGGTGCATTAAATGTTATGTATCAAGGAATATGTCAATGACTTTGGGAGAAATCTATAAACACTCGATGGCATACTTTTTGTTGGAGATCCCATATACGAAATAGATCAGAGCATTCGGGGGATGCTTGGAGGTATTCGCGAAATATTTTCAAGTTGTTTTCAGTGGATGCGTTGGCAGTTTGCTCGGTTGATGGCGGAATATAGAGTAGCTGACGGAACCTAAGGATTCCTTATAACAAGCAATTCATGCGAACTGTTATTATTTCTATTCAAAGTCTAATCAGATATTTCGGCCAGCCTCCGTCAAATGGCATTACATTCCAATGAGTCCACAGTGCACCTTGATATATAGTCTCGATGTTAGTTGATCCCATAAATTCCCGTAATTCTCCAAACTTCTTGAATGGTTCAACCCTTTGGTTCTTTTCCTCTTGGCTTTCATCCATTTTGTTTATATTCTAATACGTGAAGACGCAAAAAAAAAACATTTGAATTTTTATACTGGTATTTAATGTGATTGGATGATCGTCGTCACACAGTCTCAACATTATTTTTTCTCTAGGCAAATAGTAACTATAACGATAATGCATAGACCATGGCGTTGGTAATATCGATATTAATATTGGGCGCGTAGTTACTAATTAGTATACACTAAACCGAGATCATTTTATTATTATTATTATTGGCTCAAACCACTAATAACTCTGGTAATATTTTAAATTTCATTATGTCTCGAGAATGAATCTAATTCTTCATACCATAGCATAACAGTATTAATGCTCTTATAATGCTGGCCATCAAATTACATCAGGAGCGTGAAATAAAGCCTCTTAAAAGCGAAACATTCAGGCATTTATCACAACTAATACGTAGGAGCGAATATCACGATCACACACAAACTTGCAAAGGGCAATCTGTGGCGCTCGACAAATCAGGCCGTCCCCTGAATTCTCTGTGGCGTAAATTTGAAGCCCCTACTACAAGACCCGTATAGTTTTTTCTTGAAACTATATATGTTTACTATTTTATATATGCTGTCATATGAGAATAGAGTTATCGTGTCTTAAAACAGAGTGCCATCTGCAATATTCTTGCCAATTGGATAATATCAATACATGATGGATGGAGATAGTGAAGATGAATACGACACCCGAGACTTGTCACCGTCAACTGACACGGAAAGCCGTGACCAAGCCTCCGAGACTGAAGGTATGTGGATATTACTATGATCGAGGATGCTTTGCAGGCGAATCGAGCAGTAGGGCAATTAAGTTGATTGCATTGCTATTTTAATTTAAACATGGATTTGGTCCTGATCACAAGAAACGTTTGGTATAGACGATATTACCCCACGTTCGTTAATACCCGGTACGAATTTAAATACAAACCACGCAAATCGTGCTCTCCAGCCGTTTGCTGCTGAATGTAGCAGTTACGACATTGTGCCATACGTAAGTTCGATACTTGATAGATAGCACTTCTTCTGATCTACAGTCTATCTAATGACTTGTCCTCTCTTGTATAGGTTGCTGCTGTTCATGGATGCCATGTGTATGCAATTGATGCAACTAAGAACATGCGATGGATATTCACTGGTGGTGACGATGGCTTTGTTAGAAAGTATGACTTCTTCTCCTCGTTAAATGGGAAGCAAATATTGACCCAGAATCAAAGGCATGCACACGTTGAATCTGTCCAAAAGGTGAGGTAAGTAATCTCAGTGGAAGATTGTTGTTCCAGGGATTATAACAATGCATGTAACGTGATTTAGATAAAAATTGATAGAACAAAGCGTTTTTGTAGGCTGGAGTAATTCTTTCCTATTGGGAGAACGAGGAACAACCATTGCCAACAGCTCCGCCTACGCCAGTAACAAATGGAGTTTCAGGTACTCTTTGAGGATTGCTATGTAGGATATAACGGGAAGTGATTGGCAAATTTATGTTATTTTCCTCAATTTTCAGAAAATCAAAGTCAAGGCCAGAATGGGACAAATCATGACAGAGTTAACCAATCAGAAACATCACAACCCTCTCCATTACCGCAATCATCAGCGCCACCTTCGGTTTTGTTGAATACAGAACCAAAATTATCACCCGTCTACAGTTTAGCTGTACAATCTGAAGCAATATGGCTGCTTAGTGGTTTAGAGGCATGTTTTTGATTATCCACCTTGTCATATGTCAATAAGAACGAACACTAATGCCTGGCATCCTGTAATAATAGAGTGGTTCCATCAATTTGTATACTGTAAGACATGAAGAAGGGCGCTGTCATCATGTATTACGACAGCACAGACGTCCCGTGTCTGTATTAAAAATCACACAAGACGAGTACGGTTGTGTTAGTGGATCATGGGATAAAACCGTGCTGGTAAGAATTTGAACTTGTATATTTTGTTCAAAGATTTAATGCAAAGCTGTAACAAAATTTCATTTATGCATTTTATGTCAAAGTATTGGGACTTGAATACAGGCCAAGTAGTGCGTGAATTCGCAGGCCATAACTCGCAAATTAGTTCAATCTCTTTTCGACCACTTGTCACTCCGTCACCTCGGTCTCTATCAAATGAAAACTCTCTCATAGTACCAGAATTACCTAATGATCAAGAAGATACAATTATTCATTCAAATAATATATTAATGACAACCAGCATTGATGGAAACTGTTTTCTCTGGGATAAAAGGGCGCGTGAACCGATACCGCGGAAATTACACCCACCCGAACGTACACCTCCATGGACTTTATCGGTGAGTGTCTTGTGAATTGGTCAATAGTGGGGGCTTGAAAGTGAATTGATGGTGAAGAGATTTATTAAATAGTGTGACTGGCACTGTTACTATCAAGGCTTGTTGGAGCGCTGATGGAAGTAAAATATATTGTGGTCGCCGTAACGGTACAGGTAAGAAGAGACAAATGCCTGGGAATGATGGATCGTACTTTTTTTTTTACCATTGTCAGCATTCGATTTTTATTAACATTCCCTATAACTGGAGTTGACGAGTGGGATTTTGCGAGTGGGAAATGCATGAGGATCTTTCGAATGCCGTCCAATTCCGGACCAGTGTCGTGCGTGAGCGGCATGCCTAATGGAAAGCATATAGTATGGTATGTGATTTGACCCTGATAGTGGCCTTCGTTTAAATGGTACCGAATGAGTCGTTCTAATAATCCCATACGAACAGCTCATCCACGGATAACATACGTCTATGGAACGTATCTACAGATGAAGCAGAACTTTTTGGCACGGCTGTTCCTTTTCTTATTGTCCCTGGGCATCATGGCGGAATAATCTCACAAATTTGTATCCTTAATATGTACTGAGTATGTAGCATGGATTACACGATTGGGATTTTGGCATTGTCTTTAACTCAACTACATTGACAGTGATTGACGCGAGCTGTCGTTACATGATTACCGCCTCTGGAAATAGAGGGTGGGAAGGAACGAGTACGGAATGTGCTTTATTCTATGAAATATCTCCAACATAGCAAAAGTTAGAAAAGTCGTATGATGTGTACATATATTTCGTATACACAAATTCATCTACAAAGTCATGTTAATAAATCATAAAAGAAATTTTGGGTTAAAATGCGCGCATTCGCATTCGCAACCCCTCTATTTTGAGATTATCCCCTGAGACAGTTAGGTAATAAAAAAGGTCATATGGGTTTCAGCATCAGCTGCGCCAATTATTTACCGAGTTATTTTTTGGTTATAATATCATTAAATAATATTTGACATGGTTTTTCATAGAAACACTCGTATAAGGAAAAATTCCAGTTAAAGCGTTAATTGATAGATACATCGTCGAAGGAAAGGTTGCTTTTGTAATCTGTTAGAGAATAAACCAATACAATCACTTTCTACAGAAGAAATAACATCTAGAAC
>CAJVPJ010001178.1:0-11706 GCA_910592205.1 Paraglomus occultum | reverse complement strand
GCTGCGAACACACCGTGCCAAGTTTAAATTAGCGCTGTTGATATGTTTTGGATTTGTCTAACTAACCTATGTTTAGCATCGCTTACTAATCTATCGAATATAATTGTCACACAGAAGTTCTGCCAGAATGAAGTGTTGTTGACAAATCATGGATAATTTGTATTTATGGCAAAGTAGTATCTATACATATATATGTATACGTACATATACTGTATATACTAACAATATTATATTAGAATACCGCATTTTTCAAAAGGACAAAATTATGGCATATAATATAATGTACAAACTTTCGGGTATGGTTTTTTTACATTAAAATTACAGAAGCGCGAAAACAGTTTTATTATTATGGATTGAAGTGCCGACAAACCAATGAAGTGCGAGAAAAATGTAAAATGAGGAAAGTATGTGCATGAGCGTTTGAGATATCGATAAAAAATGTACTCGTCGTGTTAATATTTTATGAATCACACACTATTCTTGGTTAGTGTACTTTTATTAACCATTAATAGGACCTTCACCGCTGTGCAAATTGCATAATGCATATACAAATGTCATTCTCCGTAACAATATATTCGGATAACATCAAAAATATACAATATTACGACCTGTCACAGTTGCCTGAGTGAAATAAAATTATGTATTCAGAAATATAATCCTATTTGTCTACAATACTCAACCAATAATTAATGACCAAACTTACAGCCTTATTTCAACATTAGCTTTTGTAATTTATAAGCCGAAGATTACTGCTTAATTTTTCTTAATTGCTTTTATGTTTCAGAGATGTAACTACGTAAAATAGTAACTTTACCAATCGAATTCGTTTTTCTTATCTAGTTCCGTATGCTATTTTGAGCAGTCACAAATACTATAGATTTTCCATAATTTTACTTATATGCCATAAGCATTGTGGCTGCGATGAGAAGATTACGTATAATTGTTTCCTAAAGTCTATTAAGAGTATGACGTTAATAAATGTTGTTGATTATTACTTTCAGTAATATCTTAATAACTTATTGTGGCTACAAATTAATCAACATACTTTGTAGGTGACGTGTAAAACATATACGGTAGCTTTTTTATATACCATGGGAAGTGTTGCTAAAGACTATGACTTTGCTTCTTCAGTATGTGTATATAAAACATATATGTAAACTACTTGGGTTCCGTCACAATGCAGGGATAAACGGGTAACTTTATTCTAAATCGAATTAATAATCGAGCATTTACCCGCCATGCAGTCACTGATATAAGTAATAGTAAGCATTATAATTTTGATTTATGACCAATAACATCCAAACGAGTACTATACAGCTGGGCTTATTCAAGGTTATGCAGATCACGGTAAAAGCGCGGGAAATAATTTCACGTCGTACAATACAGGACGATGCGATTACTCGATGGTCAGCAGACCACATCAAACTGCGATTGAACCAAAAATAGTAACAACAAAATAGATTATAATTGATAGTGATATTTTTTCCGCTCTGTTGATACACTAGTCAAGTCAATCCGTTTGTTGTTAGTGATGATTTGCTGAATATAAATGGCTACTCCATAATGTCGGGTTATCGACTAACCAAAATAGCCGATGATTACAATATAATAGGCTTTTGGCGATTAATTGATGGGCGAACGATCATGCAAACAAACGCCATTACCACAACATGTGACCATTGCATTGTACAACATTTCACCACCGGGTCGTCAATGACATTGGGAAAGATTAATTAATTATAATAATAGAACAAAAATTATGCCTATAATGAGTATGAAGTATTGCAGTATCGACGATAACCATCAATGTTATCATTGTAGCGTGTGTTTTTTTTTTCATTTGACGTTTGTTGGTGAATGATTACTAAATCACTGGCTCATTTATAAATGACTTTTATGATATCAAACTTGGTTTGTGTTACATGCCCAAATAATCGTTATTGATAAGCTACTAATACGCAGAATAGCCTTTTTGGTAAGACGTCTTGCGTAATATTTTCTCTGCCCACCGAAACATCACCCCTCTTTGATTGCATAAAAACTGGTTTATACAATTACGTAGTACTAAAAATAAAAGTATGTGCTTGAAAGTGATGAAATTATCGTCATGCGTTATCGACCAAATTATTTTCCCAATTATTTTCTTAATCATTTCTTCGACAGTCATATGTAACGTACTTATCATAAGAACGATCCATGATAGCGGAATAGATACAGGACTCCAAAAAGTGCATTCCTTTACCCGCTTTACTTTTGGCAAGCTGATACCGTTGATGTTACATTGATCACCATGTCATTATCGCATCTGATGCATTGACATCAGCACCAACGATGTCTCGCACCAGTCATGTACGTCCCCCAACACTTACCCCTGCGTGCCATTATTTCCATTCAATTTGATGCAGGTGAAAGGCACGAGCCACAAGTGGCAACTGCATGTCTCGCACAAAATAATTTTTAGAAAAAAGAAAGAAACAGCTCACGTTCAACATAAGATAGAATCAATTGTGTGCAAAAATCATGATTTGCACAGGGAATACAAATTCAAACAACCGTCAATGACAGTGGTAATACGTCACTATGGAATTTTGTCGACAATATATAATTATTTTAATATTGTGTTGTTCATTCAAATAAACAAACATTTATTACATAATTATAGATTTTGCTATATTATAAAGTAATTTAATAACCTTAGTATATTAACAAGTAATCGTTGGGGGTAGGGAAAATAACCTATCGGAGTAGATTTCGGGAAAGTGCGTAAATGAGCTAATACTAATACAGGCGTATCCGAAACTGAGCAAGTAAGCCGGGAAGCCTAACTAAAAGTAAACTAAACGTATTAGATTAATATAGGCACAATACAATTACCATTGTTTATAAAATTATTTTGCATCCAGAAAAAAAAACAAGTTTTGCGTGTTGTATAATAAGCTGTATAAATGAGTCTGGAGACTCGATAAATGAATAATTAAACCATCATTTGGTTTGTTGATAATCTATGCTTTTATCATTATTGTTATAGTGAAGATTGATTACTTTTGTTGACTAAATAGAATAAAAATCAATGAGTGAATAAACTCATGTCAAAATTGTCTTTGCTCATTATCCATTGCATAATTTTTACTCTACCTTTGTTTGGTCATTTGCATTTAAATTAGCAGAAAATTGTTACACTACATCTCTTCCAGTTAAGAATCCCTTTCTTGAAAATGTGTTCAAAAGTGATTCGTATTCTGACAAAATTTTTAAAGTTAATACCAAAATAAAATTTCTAAGCTTGGACCTATCATGTATGAAGTTTTATACGAGCTAGTACTGTAATACGTGTAAATGACAACATCATACGATTGTTAACATCTCATTATCTCATTCATTGCTGTACAGTATTAGTATCCGTGAAGTGTCCCGACAATAACATAATTTTGCAAAAATTATTTTCACACGGAATGCCAAGCAAATTTTGGATAAATGGAAAACAGAGCTTTATTATAACTTGAATTATTATTATGTCCAAATGATTTAATAAGTTTTGCTCCATGCATGCAAAACAATTGACTTTTTTTTATACAGTAACGCTCTTACGCACTACCGCTAATTAATAATTTCAAAACCTATATAAAGGAAGTAAGTGCCGAACGATTCTTGACATGCTTCAGCAGGGGTAAACCATGACAATAAATAACTTGCCCGAAGAAGTTCAAGTAGAAATAGCGAGCCACGTAGAAACACCTTTCGTTCTTGGGTGTTGCTCACGCAATTGGCACAAAATAGTAAATTTGCCATATACAAAGTACAGGTGGATACTCAACAAGTACGGATTTATTCACGCATTATTCCATGCTGTAAGAATCGGTAAACCATTGTTCAATCTTGATGTGGCTGAGCTCGTACTAAGAAATGCTCATAACAGTCGACATTTTGTTCAACGACTCAAGCTTGCTTATGAAAATTACGGTTTGTGGGGTAACATTTCCGACGATGTGTACGAGCGTATTCTCAATTATAAAAAAGAATATGCATGCAGCAACCATAATGACATGCAGTCAATCCGTCAAGCATTGGAAGAGGCAAAAAAACGAAGACGATATCAAAACAATAATTGAAGTACATGGCTTTGCACCTTTTCCTCCCGCGCCAATTTCCAAGACGTATATATTCGAAAACTCTGCCGAATACGAAGACGATCTTCACCAAAATGGGTATGCAACAGCCCCGAATTAAAGGTCGTGGCAAGGGCGATAACCACTTATCCAAATTTACTGAACGTCTGGAGGAAGATAGGCTATTATGAAATAACCAAAGATTTGGAGAATCCTGTTGTGCAATTTACTCTATTAGATCTTTATTCAACCGGCGTTCCTTCAGCCCAAATAGTTGCCGAGAAACTATGCAATCTACAAGCAATCGGATTTTCATTGACTGCCACTCTGGTTGGGAATGCTATTCTTTTATTTAATCGGAGGTTAATCGACATCGGAGAGAGTCTCATTGAGGCCTTTTGTATTGCTCAGAAAATGTCTAAAGCGGAAATTCTTGACGTATGCTTGATAGAATTGCTTGACCCGGCAAGAAATCTCGAACAATATGATGCACTTTGTTATATCATCAACTCGGTTGACGATCCCGAAAAGAAAATTCTCTCTGCATTTGAAAAGTACAATGTTGTCGAAGATGGGAATGACCCATTGCTTTTCCGATCTTACAAATCCCTTAAATACTCACCGATAGTATATCGGTACATGTTAAGGTTCGGTGCACAATCCTCGGTGGTTAGATATTTGATGAAAGAAATAATAATTGTCCATACGCAGCTTGACAATACCGAGGATGTTGACAAATTGAGAGATGCAGATGCAATTCTTGACGAATATTATGCGGCAAACGTACACGTTGATCGATCGCTTTTGCCGCTCTTCAAAGACTGTCAACGCACAAAACCAATTAGATGTTTGTTTGACGGATATCTGGCAAAGTTGTTTGAATCTAAAGTCCGATATCAAACTTTTATGACATTCGAAATTCCGGAAGTAGACGTACTTATGTCACCCACGGAGACGGAAGAATTGAAGCAACTTTGGTTGGAAGATATCCAAAAATTCGAAAAGTTAGCAAATGGCGAATTTAGAAAACAAATTACCGAGTTTTTAACCGTTTACTATCTATCTCGAAGCAGCCTCAATTATTTTAATGAGCAACTTTATTGAGTCTGTCGGTGAATTTTTATGAACACGGATTTCAAAATTAAATTAAACGTTAATTTTTTTATTACGTATTTTAAGCACAATTATTATAAGTATACTTTTCTAAGAGACTTATGTATTCTAAGGGTATGCATTCATTATGAATAAAGTCAGGTTATGCGGAAACATGTTCTAATAAGTTGGTTGTCATTATCTGTGGGGACCTAGTGATAAATGCACCCTCTATCCTGCACGCATGTGATTAATATTTGTATTGACCAATCAGATTATTACTATTCTCTTTGTAAATAGAAACTAGCGATGCTTGAGATACGCTTCGCTTGTTTGTGTTAGTTTGGTATCCCGTTGTGGAGAATTTAAGGTTGACGTATTTCGCTGTTGGAATGTCTGTAATGGAGGTAAGGTAGTCTTTGTATAGATTGTGTTTGGCTTTGGTTCGCATGGTAGATGCGATTATATAAGTGCAAACGGTAGTTTTTCTTTCCTAATGTTTTATAAGCGGTTACGTATCTAAAGCTTGTTCGGATGTTAATTGTAGTATATTAGGTTAGTAAATATTGTATATCAATGAGATGTTGAAATTATATTATGTGCGATTCTTTTATCGATCCCATTTACTATTTTATCAAGTTAAGTAATGAATCATATCGAATGTTTCCAACGTTCGAATGGAATGGAAAGTGGGTGAGTGTTTGGGTAGAGAATGCAAAATGATTGCTTTTTCATTCACTTTTCAGAATTACTTTCTATTTTTCATTGTCTATGAGTAACTGCAGTGAATAAACTTTGTGAGCGCGTAATTTCTGATTACATAGGCAGACTCGATAAGTCGGTCAACCTCCTTTACTGCTATGGAAATTACCCTTGATAAGTCGATCTCACGTGATATTAGGCGAATATCATTACTATTTCAGTATAGTCGATTATATAAAAAGTTTTTTACTTTGATTTTATTCGAGCCTTGTGTAATACAAGTCACAGGTCTACAAGTACATCTGACTATATGCTATAATATAATGCACACCCGATGAACACTGGCAGTAGAGGCAGAAGCAAAGCAGGTAGGAAATTAAAAACACTCACTAATCTTAAAAAAAAAGAGCTCTGTGAGTACAAGAATAATCCATCCAAGAAGAATGAAGAAATCGGCAAAAAGTTTGGCATTAGCAAATCGACATTCTTAGAGAAAAAAAGAGATGGCTTATATAAGAGTAAACAGTTTATTTGTTTCAAGCTTAAGACACTTAAGCAGAAAATCGAGAAAAATGAACGAATTATTCAACACAAATAAGCATGGATATTTATTTAGAATAATGGATTTTCCAATTCGCTTGCTATTAATACATATAAAAATAAAGTTTTACTAATTAGTCATGTGAATTCGATAAGTCGGTCCACCAAACCAGCCATCAAGGACCGACTTATCGAGTCTGCCTATGTATCTGTTATTATTATGGATCAGCGCTTATTCAAGTAAAATTATTCATAAATTGAATGGTTTATGCAACAGTAATATTTTAATAAGTATGCTTATTAATGCTTCATGACTTTTTATTCGCTGTAAATGATATGTTACATAGGCTGCGCTAATAAGAATGACCACGGGGCCGAATATGTTTATTGAAAACTAAACCAAATTTATCGATATTGATTGTAGTATGTATGGACAAAATGTTTTTCCATTGTTTGTAAGGAGATATTTGGACAGGAGGACATATTAGACAGCGGCAAGTTTTGATTCGAATATCGTTATTGTAAAAAACTATTTTTAAGCTATATTCTAAGCATGACACATTGCTGCTATTGAAGGCAACAAATAGGTTTTTCTAAAAAAAAAAAGTATTTGACGTTGTAATTTCCAGATTGATAACTTAATTTGTACTTAGTTGGCGTCTTCTACAAATTTTTTATTTTCTAAACTTCTACCACTAATTTTCCATAATTAGAAAAATAAACTAGAGCACTAGGCTCGCAACTGCGGAAAGTGATATGCTATTAGTAAGCTGCGTTTTGTCTTTACTTATAAGGGGTGCTTATTCACGGTAGTATACGGTAAGTGAAAAAGAGATATCTGTTTGCAAACCGATAGTATATCTATTAGGACGAGTGAAGGAGATAAATACTTTACCAGATGACGAGCGTATTGTAAACAATCAGGAAGAATTCGTCGTTTTGAGTTACAGTTTGTACTACTAAATCCGGTATCATACAGCAATAAAAATAAGACCGTATTTAAGGCTGAAATGTGCAGACCCGTAGACATACTGCTGATGCATCCGTTGAATGGACACCTTAAAAATACAGTCTCTCATATAATGCACCGCTGGATAATTTGTAATCGAAAGCAAGCTATACGGTGATGTCATTTACAACGTTAAATCAGAGTCGACAAATCAAATACCGTGGGTGGTATTGAATAAAAATACACGCAAGAAAAATCCGCAGAATAGCGACAGTGCATAAGCCAATACAAAGTCAGCTACCATCGTCAGTTAAGCGAAACCGAAACCGTTGATCGAAAATAAGGAGGCGCTACGACGATAAAAAGTCGCCGATATTGCGGCTGAAGTTGTTAAAAAGAAAAGGAAAAAGCAGCAGTTGACAAAGAAAATAATAGTATGGTCATAAATAACGATGGGAAAAAGCGACTGAAAAGGAGTAGATCAAGGAGAAGGGTTGAAAAAAGGTTTGCTCGATTTATTACTAACGGCTCCGTTTGTTCGCTTATTAAACTCTGATTTTTAAATTGTGAAATGCGTTCTAGCTCCAATGATAAAAATCTAAAGGCCGACCGATAAAATCGGCGGCACTACACACTTCTAGTTAAGTAAAAGAAAAAAGAGAGGTATATAAAAAACGTGCGTCTTTTCTAGTAATAATGTAGTAGACTCATAAAGAAAAAATGGTACTAAACTTGTTTTCTGTTTCTTATTTGTAGTAGTTGCTAGTTGCACGTCATTTTCTTGTATTATTCGATTGTTTAATAATATTATTGTCACTGATAACGACTTTTTTGTTAGTACTGAGAATTAATCGTCTCCCAGTCTTCCGTTGCGTCACTTGCTGGATTGCCGAAAGTCTATTATTGAGCAAATTTGTTAGTAATAAATAGAAATATAAAGTAATAAATACCAAGTCTACACACTTTCCCAGATCGTAAACTTTTGGTTGTCAAATGCTGAAAGTTAAGTAAATTTAATCACTTTAAGATTTGTATTTATTAATTAACAAAAAATGTCAGTAACTTACCTGACTTTTAACGAGTTTTTTATTTGGGTTGTGTTCATCTTTTCCCTTTCTCTTACGCTTTAACGTTTTTTCGTCGTTCTTGCTTTCTCCTGTTCTCTTACTAGCTTCCTCACCCTTTTTCTTTGCCTGCATACAAAATAAGCTATTAAAGCTAAAAATATTAAAATACCGATTCTAATACTCACACTTTCTTCGCTTTTTCTCCGCATAATCTCCCGCAACCAGTCTTCAAATGCCGTCATCCACTTGGAAATATCGTTTTGGGAAAATCTTTTGTCGCCTTGAAATTTTTTAAGGTCTTTTATTGAGCCCTTGACAGTCTTAAGGATGTAATTTATTGGAAACATCATATTAAATACATACCGGTTTTCAAGTATTGCTGTGACTTGATTTTGAACTTCCGGTCAAAGTTCAGCATCCATATGAGGCTCTCGAACAAAGAATGTATTGGCATCAAAATTTCCTTTACTAACTTGTGGCTTAAATCGACTTTGAAGCCGCGTCTACAATTTAAAAAAATAATTTAATGTATAAGCGAAGATTCATACTGATTGAAATTTACAATTTACGTTTATCATTAAAGTTCGAAATACCTTCTCATCTCGTCTACGACGAAAATATTCGTCTGAAGATGTCTCTTCTTCCGCGACAGACCTATTTCCTCAGAAATTTCTTCTGCTTCTACTTGATATGAAGACTCCGGCTATATAGTTTAAATTTATACAATCGTTATAAATGCACGTAAATAATATTGCTAAATTATAATATAAAAGATTTATATTCACCTCGATCTCCATCGTACCATCGTCTTCAATAATATCATCGTTTTCTCCTTCCATTTCCAAATAATAGTCGGTTGGATATGTAGGCTCTTCAAATTCGAGGTTTATTCTAGTTTCATCAACTATTGTATCCGCAGGTATATCTCTAAGCAAATTTAGATTAGGCCTAGGCTTCTGTCCAAAGACTAGCTGATACGGAGTATGCTTTGTTACGCGACAGTAACTCGTGTTCATTGCATATATAACTTGATCTAGTCCTTCAGACCATGCAGTCGATCGATGTATCTGCATCCATTTCTAAAGTTTATTCTTCAGAATACTATTGCCTTTTTCGATTAATCCTTGCGATTGCGGATGCCTGGGACGTCCTCGAATAATCCTCGTTGCTGGCCAGTTACTCATAAGGTTACGAATGACCTGAGCAGTAAAATCTTACATACATATATAACTAATCTAATTTTCCGCTTCGTGCTACTAAACACAAGTTCTACGGGTAAATTTCCAAACAAAGAAAGAAAAAAGAAGGTGGTATCTGCTCTTATCATTATGCATGGATTGTAATACTCATAATTCTTCAACAGTATCTGGCGTTTACTCAACAATAAAGCAAGTATTTGTGTTACGGCTTGGGAGCAAGTTTGTCGTCGTTTATTGACGGCGACGGCTCGCTAAACGTACGTGGCTGTAAGCAAGTCTTATTCTCGTTGGAAAGTCTGATAAAACCTATATAGAATCGGTTAATGATGACGTAGAATGAGATGTCGTAAACTTGCATATTGGTGTTACGGCCCATTCCGTACTAGGAATCCCAGAACGGGCTAGCCCATTTTAAGATAGGACAATTGCCATCACAGTAACACACGAGAGACGATGAACTGCTGTATAACAAAATGCTTTTGACTAATTAATACAATGACAAAACGTCTTTATACAAGACGCATTGTTGCGGTTGACAGTTTGGGCCACAAATATTATTCGTTCTATTCTGCAGAATATTTATCAGTTGATTAATTTATATTTCAGTATCTAAATTGCAACTAAGAATGAATTATACTCACCGACTTGATCGCGTTTATCATATTGCCGGACTCGCTCAGGCCACATTTCAAAGATTTCAGACATACCATCATGAGTTGCGGATTGTTTATGATTTACGATTCTGTATTTGCATACTCAATATGATCAATCATACAACTCAACGATCTATCTTATGTGTTGTCGAACTTAATCTCGAACAATTTATCATACAATTATTCTTCGATATTTCAGGTAGGCCGTAAATTGTATGATTTACCATTCTGTATTTGATTTATTACACGGCTTTAACGATCTGTCTTGTGTTTTGTCGATATGTTCAGGAAGGCCGTGAATTTGATCTACCAACGGTCAATCATACGGCTTAACGATTGTCGAACAATTTATCATAATGATTATTCTTCTATATTTTCAGGTAGGCTATGATTTATGATTCTGTACTTGCATACTCAATATAATCAATTATACGACTTAACGCACGCCTGTCTTATGTCTTAATCTTACGATAGCCGAACAGTTTATTAGTCTACATTTTCAGGTAGTCCATGCGATTTATTGATTATGCAGATCGTTATATCATTTGATCGGTTTAGCCAATCTAAACAGTATAACGGTAAGCGAAGCAATTGAGTTAGAATGTATCTCACTAACTGAAAATGCTTTTGATATAGTAAGCAATATAATTGTGCATCTTGTCAAATTGCGAAGAAGAATTGAATTTAGTTGGGCAACAGCGGTAGTTAGGTAAAAGCTTACAAACCCACATGTGTTGCTGTGATGAAAAATTTTTTTGCAATTGTCCCATTTTAAATGGGCTGGCCCGTTTTTGGGATTCCTAGAATGGGCCAATTCCCAGAATGGGCTGTAACATCGGGACGTAGTGGCAGTGTTGAATTTTGCGAGGAAGATGACTGTAGAGGTGTGAAACAGAATGTCTATATCGATAAGTTCCAAAAAGGACATTTTATCTTCCCCGATTGTCAGTAATTCAGAAATAACAAACGGTCGAATTTGCTTGTAGCGTTTACTAGTTGGCAAAATGATCACTCCATCTGATATCGGATACTCTAATTTGACTCTGCTAGCTCTAGACAACACTAAGTTTTCTATTCTATTAAACGACCAATATTATTGTTGCAACCCGTTCTGGGATTGGACCCATTCTGAGACGGGTTTCGAGATTGTCATCACATAAATTGTGCGCTTTATTGGTGCAAGAGATTATTCTAATGTGACAATCCCGAAACAGGTCAAATCCTAGAACGGGTCATAACATTAATATAAGTTTTAATACAACATAATTAACCATAAAAGTTGTATAAATCAATTTAACTTACGATTATCACATTCACCCTCGAGCAATTTCTGTAACCGTCTCTTCAGTAATAAACTGCTTCTTTTCTTAACCGTGCTACCGAGAAAAGCGTTCGCAT